>JAKTUH010000068.1:41469-58685 GCA_030556585.1 Geotrichum carabidarum
TTTTTTTTTTTTTTTTTTTTTTTTTTTTTTTTTTTTTTTTTTTTTTTTTTTTTTTCTTTTCATCGAATCTTCTGCCATGTTCCTCCAGGTTCTAAGCATGGACACCGCTGACATAAGCGATGTGCACTGCTGACATAACTGGGTAAAGTATGCTGAGTCACACATATGCCAGCTGTCCTTTTTGAATTTTTCATTCGATCTAGAGTGTAAAATAGATGAAATCTGTGATGATTGAACGACAAGTATTTAAACTCTTTCTTCTTCTTCTTCCATCTCCTCTCTCTCTTGTTTCTACCAAATTTTTTTGAAAATCCCGACCTGTTTTTAGAAAAATTACATCCATCATGTCTAGAACAAGATCACTGGCCTCTTGGTCGGTGTTACTCTACATTGCCCTGCTATTCTGCCTGCCATTCTTTGCCCAGTCCAATGCTGAGCCAGAAGATGACAAGGTGTCGGGACCCGTCATTGGCATTGATTTGGGTACTACCTACTCGTGTGTCGGTGTCATGAAGGGCGGCCGCGTCGAGATTCTCGCCAATGACCAGGGAAACAGAATCACTCCCTCGTATGTCAGCTTCAACGGTGAAGAGCGTCTCATTGGTGACGCCGCAAAAAACCAGGCCGCCGCTAACCCGCTCAACACTATTTTCGATGTCAAGCGTCTCATGGGTCTTCCATTCAAGGATCCCTCCGTCCAGCGCGATATCAAGCGTCTTCCTTACTCTGTCATTAACCGCAAGGGCAACCCCGCCGTCAAGGTCGAGTTTGCCGGCGCTGAAAAGGTTTTTACTCCAGAAGAGATTTCCTCCATGGTTTTGACCAAGATGAAGCAGATTGCCGAGGACTACCTTGGTGAGGAAGTCAAGCACGCCGTCATTACCGTTCCTGCCTACTTTAACGATGCCCAGCGTCAGGCCACTGAGAGTGCTGGTGAAATTGCCGGCCTCAAGGTCCTCCGTATCATTAACGAGCCCACTGCGGCCGCCATGGCCTACGGCCTTGACAAGAACGACGGTGAGCGCCAGATCATTGTCTACGATCTCGGTGGTGGTACCTTTGATGTCTCCTTGCTCTCAATTGACAAGGGTTTCTTCCAGGTTTTGGCTACCGCTGGTGACACCCACTTGGGTGGTGAGGATTTCGACTACCGTGTCATTCGCCATTTCACCAAGCTCTTCAACAAGAAGCACTCCGTCGACATCAACTCTAACCTCAAGACCATTGGTAAGCTCAAGCGCGAAGTTGAAAAGGCCAAGCGTACTTTGTCTTCCCAAATGTCCACTCGTATTGAGATTGAGGCCTTTTTCGATGGCATTGACTTTTCTGAGACCCTCACCAGGGCCAAGTTTGAAGAGCTCAATCTTGATCTCTTCAGAAAGACCCTCAAGCCCGTTGAGCAGGTTCTCAGCGACGCCAAGGTGGCCAAGAACGACATTGACGACATTGTTCTCGTTGGTGGTTCCACCCGTATTCCCAAGGTTCAGGAGCTCCTCGAGACTTTCTTCAAGGGCAAGAAGGCCTCCAAGGGTATCAACCCCGATGAGGCTGTTGCTTACGGTGCTGCTGTCCAGGGAGGCGTCCTCACTGGCGAAGACGGAACTGGCGACATTGTCCTTCTTGACGTCAACCCTCTCACTCTTGGTATTGAGACCACTGGCGGTGTCATGAGCACTCTCATTAAGAGAAACACTGTCATTCCTACCCGCAAGTCCCAGATGTTCTCTACCGCTGTTGACAACCAGCCCACCGTCTTGATTCAGGTCTATGAGGGTGAGCGTACCATGTGCAAGGACAACAACCTGCTCGGAAAGTTTGAGCTTACTGGACTTCCCCCTGCCCCCAGAGGTGTTCCTCAGATTGAGGTCACCTTTGAGCTCGACGCCAATGGAATGCTCAAGGTTGGAGCCACCGATAAGGGCACCGGCAAGTCTGAGTCCATTACCATCACAAACGACAAGGGCAGACTGACCCAGGACGAAATTGACCGCATGGTTGAGGATGCCGAGAAGTTTGCCGAGCAGGACAATGCCCTGAAGGAGAAGGTCGTGGCCCGCAACAACCTTGAAAACTACGCCCACAGTCTCCGTAACCAGGTCAATGACCAGTCTGGTCTCGGTGGCAAGATTGACGAGGATGACAAGGATACCATTCTCGAGGCCGTCATTGAGGTTCTGGAGTGGCTTGAGGAATCTGGCGCTGACGCCACCAAGGAGGACTTTGAGGAGCATAAGGAGAAGCTCAGCTCGATCGCCTACCCCATCACTAGCAAACTCTATGAAAACGCTGGCGGTGAGGGCTTTGCCGCTGATGCTGATGATGATGATGATGATTACGACCACGATGAGTTGTAATTTGTTTAATTTATTCCATAGTAAAAAATAAGATTTCGTTCCGCTTTACCCTAATCCCCACTTTGACAAAAGAAAAAATAATGGCTTTGCAAAATCAACAACCATCCCTCTCTGCCAACACACAAATGTCACTAGTTGGCGATTATAATTCGAGTAGCGACGAAGAGTCGGGTACTGCTCCGGCTTCGCTGGCGGCATTAGAAAGAACCTCGCTAATTAGTGTTGCTGTCGGCTCAATCAACGTAGGTATATTCAACAACAAACTTTTCACCAGTGCTAACAATCCCAACCAGAGTCAAAAGCTGGCGCCAGCAGTGTACCCGCAAAAGCCATATGAAACGTCGTCGATTGCAAACAAGAATATTCTAACGGGGCACGCTGAAAAGCAAATGTTTGACGATGCCACGTTTAAAACCAACCATAAAACGTTTGAGTTGCTGGGTTACGCGGCGGATCCATCTGCGCAGCAGACGGGCCAGATGGTGGTGCGCGATGTGGAGAGCTTTAAGCGAAACAGGGGACAGGATCTGGGGCAGTTAAGTACCAAGGGTGGCGCTCGGAGTAAACGACAGAAAAAAGGCGACCCTGGTGTGCTGGAAGGCGAGGGTGCATACGTTGGCCCATGGGCGTCTTACCAAGACGAGTATGAGGTGCAAACGAGTGATTCCAACGAGTCAGAAGACGACGACGAAGAGGAAGTCAGCACACCTGCACCTGTGGCAGAAGCGCCCAAGGTGGCGATCAAAAGGGGGCCGTCAGAGAGCACAGAGTTCCATGGATCGGAGATGTACGACTACCTGGGCCGCACTTACATGCACATCCCTCAGGATTTGGATGTCAATTTGCGCAAGACGCCGGGTGAGCAGGAGTGCTTTGTACCAAAAAAGAAGATTCATACATTTGCAGGTGGTCATAGGGGCGGCGTCAACGAGCTGCGGTTTTTCCCCAAGTCAGGCCATTTACTGCTCTCGTGTGGAAACGACGGCACTGTTAAGCTGTGGGACTGCTACCACAATCGAGAGCATTTGAGAACGTACCGAGGCACGGGCGGCAAAGCTGTGAAGGACATTAGCTTCAACAACAGCGGCACCCAGTTTTTGAGCACGTCTTATGATAAGCAGATCAGACTCTGGGACACTGAGACCGGGCAGTGCATTTCGCGGTACACGACGGGCGCAACGGGTAACTGTGTACGATTCAACCCCGATGCAGACAACCAAGACTCGTTCTTGTCGGGCATGTCTGACCGTAAAATCATCCAGTGGGACACCCGCACCGGCGACATTGCGCAGACGTACGACCACCACTTGGGCGGCGTGAACAGCATCACGTTTGTTGACGAGAACCGCCGGTTTATGACGACCTCCGACGACAAATCCATCCGCGTGTGGGAGTGGCAGATCAACGTGCCCATCAAGTTCATCGCGGACCCGCTGCAGCACTCCATGCCCACAGTGGCGCTGCATCCTGGCGGCAAGTACGTTGCCGCGCAGAGTATGGACAACCAGGTTCTTGTGTTTGGGGCCACCGACAAGTTCCGTCAAAGCCGCAAAAAGGGCTTCACGGGTCACAACAGCGCGGGGTACCCGGTCGGGCTCGACTTTTCGCCGGACGGCAAGTTTCTTATGTCGGGCGATACCGGCGGGTACGCGTGTTTCTGGGACTGGAAAACGTGCGCGATGCGGTCCAAGTTCAAGGCCCACGAGGGCGTCGTCATGTGCCTGGCCGCGCACCCGCAGGAAACGTCAAAGGTTGCAACGGGCGGAATTGATTCGGCTATCCACTACTGGGATTAAGGAAAGAACGACGCACCGATATAGAGATTCAGAAGAGCATTCTGTATGTACATTTAGATGTATTTATTTTATTTATTGTGGAATCAAGAAATGGGTTTATTTCATGGTCAACATATCTGAACAAGGTCAACCAAAGCAGGTAGGTCTAGACAATTCGAGTGGTTGATGTCAAAAAATAAAGCACTGCAGTCAATTGAACTACATAGCGCTTTATCATTTTGGCATCTGCCAGGCGAGCGAAAATGAACCTCCGAAGCAGGGAATCGAGCCTGATTTGCCTGGTGAAAGATGACTGCGCTAGTATTGTGGTACAACACCGCTTCACTCCAGATTCAACATACCTTCACAACTCTCTCACCCAAATTCATGTCAAACCTCACGGCAGCCCGTACGGGGGGTAGAGGTAAAAAAAAAAGAATTTGATATTTCAGCACTTTCCTCTGCTTATGATACATATTTCGCAACCCTATTCATCTACTACTGCATCTACGCTCAGGTAGCTCGGCAACTTATGTCGTTCACTATAATTTAAAAAGATTGAATGCTGACGATCTGTATATACACGTTTTACTAAATCTATCTCATCTTTTATAAAACTGGATACTTCGCACCAATATGCTATATTCACGATCCTTTATGAAAGCTCTTGGATCGAGATCATGTACTGACAAAAACAACTTGCCAACATAAGAAACGGAAAACTAAATAAAAACCAAGAAAATATTGCAAAATATCTGAAAGTATAATTTAAACGCAATTACCTAAGAAGAAGATTCATACAAATTCTGTAGAGAGGCAAGGAATCTCATTGGTTTGTGACATGAGACCAAATGTGGTTGGAAACTTGAGAACCAGGCTTGTGTTTATTTCAGGGTATTCACTTGCTCGTAAGAACTCACACTAGCTGCATTTGAATAAACTTCATTCTTCAATACAGATTAGCATAGTATAATGTAATGACTCGCTTGTGTTTCACCAGTAAGTCTTTTTCAACCCTAGGAGGGGAGGGCTCGTTGTTAGGAAAGTTATTAAACTCCTGCAAATTGCTTTGCAAAAATGAATTGAATTTTTGGCATCTACAAGTTTTCTAGCCAACTTCAGGCAAATATCAATTCCATTATTTTTTATGGTATTCCATGAAAATTTTGGCTTCCTGAAAAGACAAACACAGTCAAATTGCTCTTGGTAGTTTCCAGAAGAAACGGGAGCACGTATCAATCTTATTCAGTTGGTTGGTTAATGAGACCATTAATGTCATGGCTTGCTCTTTAAGGATCTTAGAAAATGTCTTTCTCTTGTTTTTTTCTTCTTTGCTAAGGTAAAAATTAATTTTGTACAAACTTATTCTTTGCAGATGAATCAATGACGTGGGGTAATTTTGATTTCAGTGCCTGGAGAGTTTGAATTGATCTCTCAACTTGAGGTAATGTGTAATCAACAGAATTGGATTGACTTTAAGCTCTTTAAATTATTATAAACATCTAGAATTGGTAGTTCTGTATAAGCACATTAGAATTCAGCATAATGCAAACTAAACAGGCAGCTTTTGTAGAATTTGGAGTTTCCACAAACTCTGGGTCCTCTGTAAATTCCGATGCTTCAAACTCTGAAGCCTTTGTAGATTCTGGTGCTTTGGTGGACTCTGGTGGTAGTGTCTAATACTGCCAAACAGTTTTCCATTGGCCATTCTTATATCTAGGATCATCAGTGATACAGATGCATTCTTGCTTGTGTTTGAGCCACAAAGGTTCAACTTACTTTGGAGGCTCTATAAATGCCAAAATTTGACATTGAGTGGATTGCGGAGGTTTCGTTTTTATTTTTGAAGCTAGCAGGGCTGCCCTTGAGCCGAAAATTGGCATGACGGTTTGTGGAGACAGGTTTTGACACAATTGAAAGTAAGATCATTGATAGCATTTAAACAATGAGAGGATTGATCGGGATCAGGTAATGAATCAGCATCAAAACCATGGAGTCATCTGTAATGTTGATGGTTGTTTGGAATATTATCATTAAGCTCATCTTCTAATTGCTCAACAGAAGTGCAGTGACTTTCTGAATTATCTTTTTCATCCTCATCTTGACTTTTGCTGACAATTATGATCTCTGTGGAATAGTGACAGTAGTGACAATTTTACAAAAACAACCACAGTTTTAGTGACAAACTGCCATTTTCATGACAAAAGTGACAATATTAGTTCCAATGGTGATACATTATCAATTCTGATCAGGGCACTTACCGAAATCATTATTGGCTCTGATCAAGTGGCTACCTGCAGCCTGTGCAAACAAGGGGTCAAACGCAATCATGGGGACGTCTGCAGAATGGTCACCAAAGGAGAAAGAGCTGATTATCGTAATAAAGCCTTCATGATGATTCTTTCTTGAAGGCTTGAGATGGCAGGATGTAGTGTAGTCAATATAGCGCGGGAGCTTCAAACTCAGGAAGGCACAAGAAGAGTGATTTTTCTGTTAATGCTGAAGAGGTTGAGACCGCCCGCAACATTGGAGTTACAGGTATCTTAGTTCATGTCAACTTGAATGCGAAATTCAATGCGAAATTCAATGCGAGAAGTACTAGTACTACTTGCCCCGAACTTCAACCTAATTGTTGTAATACCAGGAGGCGACTTCATACAGAAACGTAGAAAACTCCAAAATCATTAGCTTTCAAGAATGGAAAACCAAATCTACAACTTAAATCTTCATTTAACTGTCTGTTTAGCTTTGTATTAAGCTAAGGGCCTTTTTTTTCCATAACATACTATAGAAGAGGATGAGAAAATGGAGCGAGCCATTAATATCGATTATCAAAGAAATAAATCTTCAATTGTTTGAATTGAGGGCACAGAAACAACGGGAAGCCATAAAAGACTGTCTGCTTTTTGAACTAAACTATCAAAGGTACACAGAAAACAACTCTAGATTAGAACTTAAACAATTATTTGAAGAACATTCTGGCCAGAAATCTCAGTTTCTTAAGGATTCTTTAGAACCAAGTTTTTGTTTCGTGAGATACTTAGAAAGTTTACCAGGTGCAATACAAGTTTCATAATCGTCTTTGCATGCTTGTAATACAAAACCATTTTTAATTCTGGAAACTAAGCATAAAGTCATTGGCAGTTACGTCAAAAGATTGAACACGACAAGAATTTAAAATGAAGCTATCAATTATTCTTTCTTTTCAACGAACTTGCATTTTTCTCTCTCTCAAAAGTTTTGAACAAAGTGGCATTGAAATTATGTTTCAGCGATTTTCGAATCTGCCAAGATTTGTAGGCAAATGAGAAAATACTTCAGACCCTGAGAATTCTGCAATTTTCTTTTGCAGCATTTGAACATCTATAACAAAAGAAAATATTTTTTCTTGAAACCCAAGGTAACTCAAAAACTGAGGTGATGGATGCTCAGGCACAGGAAGTAATGGAAAGCAAAAATCAGAGACAGAAAACTCATTCTCGCAGAAATCGCTCATGATATCATTTTGCAAGATTTCAGCAACAGAATTAAGCTTGAGAGTGACAATGATACTTTTTGAACTGCGGTTGGTCAAGGCAAATTGCTTTAACTCTTGATAGATAAGGACAGGATACCAGGAAGATGTGATTTCTATAGATTCACACAAAGGGAATATTTTGAAAAGACTGTGAAGCATCTTAATTTTAGGCTCGGGTACGCAGCGAACCAATCGAACTGACAAAACACTGGGAAATGCCATTTTGTCTTCAGCCTTATGCCAGAACGCTGAATCATAATTAATCAAGGTGAAATATTTTAATCCTTGATTGAGTTGCAGAATATTGACACACATGCTGAATACGGTATCATAGCAATAACCAATTTGCTGATCGCACACAAACTCTTCAAGATTGGTGAAAGATTCATAAAAGGAGTCAAGTGCCCAGCCCAAGCTGTTGACTGTAACTGATAATTTTTGTACAGCAGGAAACTTAAGTTTTTCATCAATGATATCTTTAAATCCAGAATCTCTGCAATGTAGCTCATTCACTGAATTGCCAATGTTTTTGTAATTCATTGGGGTAGTCCATGATAAATGACTTAGGTCCAAGATTTTAAGAATAGGTCTGCAGGAGAGAACGGTATCGAGATATGTCTCAGAGATAGTATCGCCAACCAGCGTGAGCTCTTTTAGGTTTAGCATTTTGTCTATCGGATCAACAGAATGCAATTCTGGATTCAAACCAAGGCACTTTGGGTTGGAGCACTCAAATGTCTTCCTTGGGAAATAAAACACAAGCGAGGTGATCAGAAGCAAAGAAGGTTGTGCAACCGAGTTGACCAATTCATGGAGAAAATAAAAATCACTCGTCAACTTGATAGATAATTGCTGAGGGTAGTAAGTCGTGCCTATGAAAGACGATCCAACATCCATTTCATAATCATAATTCATTTTAGCTGTAAGCGTTTTCAAGTTAGGCAAGTATTTTGGATTTGCCAACTTGAACGTATTAATAGCGGTATCTGGCTGGTCGATTATTCCCAAGGAACTCACGGAATTGACATAGTAATGTCTTACAAACAAAAGTGAGCTAGAGTATAAATTATTTGATTTTTGAACCAAAACGTCAATAATGACATTTTGACAGGAAAAATTGTTGCGGACAAGATGACTTTTTTTTTTGTCTTCAAGAGGCGACGTTACAACAAGCTGACTCCAGAGGTATTCCATTGTTAATGTATAGCATTGCTTAGATACAAGCATCAGTGAGTAGAGTTCTTTTGCTTGAATTTCCCGTAGAATTCCTCCCGAATGGGAGCAAATTAACCCATTTAAGACTGATTGATGATAAGCAGACTGATCCAGTACAATAGTATCATCAATTGAAGGTTCTTGCATAAACATGAGAATTTTTCGCCATAACTCATAAGGGACATCAATTAATAACATTTCAAAATTTGCCGGATTAGAACATATAAGTATGAGTCACCTGAAATATATTTGGTAATTTGAAAGTTTGTATGTTTGAACTTGGAGGAGGATCTTCATACGACTTTTGAGAACCGCTGATTTAAATTGTAGACTAGTACCAACCCAAACCGAAGATTTCTGCTTAGTTAAAATTTTTATGATGCTTACGTTAGCTTTTCTTTTGGAGAGTCTGAAGGGATAAGCAAAGCTTGCTCGGGCATTTAGAAAATGGTGAATATATTAACACAAGAAAGCAAAAGGGGTGATGCTTGTAAAACTCTGCATGACGGTGAATGTATAATTGTCATTAAGTCAAGCCGGTTCAGCTTGCTCTTTTCCTGAAAAGCAAGCTCAAGCTGGATAACTGCTAGAGCGCATAAATTTGGAAATTACTAGAAAATATTGTATAATAATATTTTAATATTTGAAATATGGCCAATGAAATTCAATGCGTTAGACCTCTTTTTAGAGTAACTGATAGTAGGGAGATGTCAGGATGGAGATATCAATTTCAAGTATATTTTATTCTGCAACTAAGACGCGGTGGAAACAATTGATTGATGTTAAGAACAGGGGAATGTTTGACTAGGACTATAGTTAGACTTTACAAACAGATCAAGGATGCAAATAAACTGAAATAGTAACACCACCTCTATAGATGAAATACCTTGACATTAAAAAGTTATAAATTATTGAGTGGGGAGAAAATACAGCAAAAAAGCGAAACTAGATATTTTTTCTCTTTCGGACACAAACGATCTTGACCAACTTTAATCGATTTTTGATCATCTGGAAATTTAAGAAATCTTTCTATTTCTTGTTTTTTAGCACATCACAAACAAGGGATTTTCAGTAGAAGATTCAAACAGCTCAAAAAAGTTCAAATTTTTTGTCCCATTTTACTAAATGAGCATAAAATCGTAGCAGGCATCCTCAAACTGAAGAAGTTACTTCTAGAATAACTTCGCTTTAGTGAAGAAACTAAATTTGGCCATTTTAGACATTTAAAGTTTGCATAATAAGCAAGTTGAGGTTGCACGGCAGCGGCGATGAAAGCTAATAAGATGAAAGAGGGAAAATTGTTTAGGCGAAATGTTCAGCTGTAAATGCAATAGCTGGCGAGGCTGGAGTGATTTTACATAAACAGAAATAACCAAATCTTGTCCACAAAATGATTGAAACGGTCAACACCCTGATTCACATTTATAAAACTTCAAAAACTTCTTTATCAAATTGGCAAATGAATTCAGGTTTTGTCATCATTACTTGGCTTTATTCCAACTTGCAATGACTTGAATTGATCTCCCTCCTGAGTTATGGCAAAAAATACTTAATCTCACTTCTGAGACTAAAATTGAGATGCATAATAAGGGTAGAAAATAATTGGCATTAAATAGATTAGTTTACTCTTATCCAAATGGAAATTTGCGGCGAATTGATTCAAACATGTCTAGATCCATTGGTACTTGCATATAAGCAATGCTACACATTAACGACAAATCTCTGGAATGAATTCGGTATTGCACCGCCTTTTAATTAGGATCTCAACGAAAAGGGTAGGAAGGTGTTCTTTCACTAGCACTTTGTTTTCTCTCAAAAGTTCAATAATGATATTTTAATTCACAAAATCATTTCAAGGATTAAAAGGCTTCTCCATAACTCATTTTGATTCAGCTAGCTGTATTAAGCCTTAAGACAAACCGGCATTTCCGAGGGTCACTTTGAATTACTTGCTTCATTTTATTTACAGGAAAGATTCAAATAAGTAATTATTTTTTTTTGTATGAATTGAAAGAGACCAGACTTCACTTGTGCCTCTCTCGTTGCCTATCAAGACCTAAAGCAATTTGTCTTGAGCCACCTCAGTTTAAAATGTATCATTTTCAGGCATAACAGAATTTTCACTCTGTCAATTTATTATATATTGTTGCTGGCTTTCGCAAAAATAACTTTTATTTATTGATTTTTGCTTTTCTTCATTTCCTGAGACTAATTATCTAGTTCCTGAGTTGCCCCCTTGCAAGAAAAGAGGAAGGATATTGAATTTTAAAAGTAAATATTGGCTTTGTGTAATAGATCCTAAAAGGTTGCGTTGTGAAACAAAAATAGTTCATTTCTCAAGATCTAGTAAAATTCTACCACCACTTACAGATACTTTAACGGATTCAAAATCGCTTGAGAATTATGTTTAATGCAAATTCAACAAGAAACAAGAAAAGAAGCATGGCGCAATTTAGAAGAAAGAGGAAGAAAAGAACTACTTATTTAAGGGCCGTGATAATAGTAATTTGGTCAACATTAAGGGTCTTTCGCAATGGTTTGTCTGCTACCCAGAACAAATTTTAACCAATGAAATGCTCACAAACAAATTCAAGGGAAATCCCGGAGATTATTGCCCATGAAATGGATACTATACTATAGTTCAATATGTGCAAAGCACTATCTTATAGATTCAACTATTAAGCATTAATTCTTGAATTATCACGTGACCATGGTAATTTATCCTGAATGGGGACATGAATGCCCGACATCAGCAACAAAAAAAATTTTCCAGCCTATTAGAAATCAGGCGTAATACGCAACTGCGCGGGTACACCAGTTTTGCTGTCTTAGGAACTTGATAACCCTTGATCATTTTTTCAGTATTCAAGAGCAAGAACAATACAGTGGTGTACAAAGAAGATGTTCTCTGGGAACATTGGGCGAGTCTCGCAGGAGTCAACAATGCATTGGAAGATTATGACACTTTTGCTGCTTGATATTCAAACTATTAGAATTAAGTCTATCTAGTGTATTTTTAGTAATCCTGATGCTTGATGAAGATCCGACTGGATTGCTGGTTACGCAACACCATTTATATTTGTCAGCCATAGTATTTAGGGCGTGTGTGCGTTTCCAACATTGAGGAGGGCCAAAACACAGCTCAAGCTCCCTGCAAATCTGTTGGAAAATGAAAGCAATTGCCCTGGGGTCACAAGTACATTTTTGAAAAATGACAAAAAATGTAACTGCCGGATACACTACCATACATTTTTTTTTTTTTTTTTTTTTGACGAGGATTGCGATTGATTATGTGCTCCATAAGGAAATTGAACCATCGATGACGCTGAGTTGGGAAAATTTTTCGTGTTCCAGCGGTCTCTAACTAGCCGGCGCCAGAAAACGTGAAACTCGGTGCTCGCAATAAAAACTGACATCTTATGGTACTTCAAAGCGAGAGCCGCATTTTACCGCCGTTTTGGGTGACTGACTGGTGGAAAATCAGGGTCTCGCGGAAAAACGTCCCGCCTTGAATTAACGTTAGGGGAACTCCGAGGTATAGGCTAATTTACTTTTCGAAGAAAAGCTCAAACCTTAACAGTGGCAAAAAGAGTATGGCACCGTTTTTTGCACCATGGGCATTGAAAGGCTCACCAAGCTAGTATTGACAAGCAAACAAGCAAGGAAAATTTAACAAAGAATAATTGGAAGGTGTAAAAATAACCATCATCCAGCCCCGGAATTTTCGCTAAAGGAAAGAGATCCCTGAACTACCCTGAATTTATAAATAAAGTCTGAATATAAAAGAGCTCTCAATTCTCCAACAACCTGGTTTTTTTTTCCCATCATCAATTCAAACTCTTTCCTCACAACCAAAACAAAGACAAGATCATCTCTTGATTCACAAACACTTCAACAATCAACAATGCAGCCCGTTTCTCCTTCTTCCACTTCCTCTGCCTCCAAGAAGCAGTCCATGATGCAAAAGATCAAGGCTGCTTGGCAAAAGGGTGATGAAACTGTCAACGGAAACCTCTTTGGAAGTTACTTTTTCCCCTCCTCCGAGGTCTCCAAGATCACTGCCAAGCACTTGTAAAGAGCACACTTCAACAGCCTTTGCATTAGTGTATCTTTTGAATTCTTTGATTCAAAACCCTTTAGCTTGAAAAAAATTCCAAGCTTAATGCCGTCATGTTTTACCGAAAAGTTATATTTGTTTTCTTTATAAATAATTTTAGACTAACTCTAATATTTTCCTACTTTTTCACAATGGAACCTAATTTCAAATTGATTTGAAAACATTTATTTCATTAAATTTTAAGAAAAGAACAAGAGCTCATTGTTTAGAAAAAAAGATATACTTTACATATCTCAAACAGCTTCTCAAAATTCTCATGACAATTAGGATATATTTAGTTTTCAAGAAAAATTGCACCGACCAGTAAAAATATTGTAAATAATTGTCTGCATGAAGCGTTGAGCACAGTGGTTAACGGGAAAAATTAATAAATAATGCATTATAATAATTCTGAAGTACAAAAAGAGTGAAAGACGCAGTTCACAACGTTTTGAAATCGAGGATCTTTGTCACGCTCTCTAACGTGCGAAATAGCTTGTCCTAGTAAAAGACATTGTAAGCAAATATGTGCTTTAAATTGTGTTCAAAAGATGGGATTTTTTTTCTTTTAATGTGGTCTATTTTTGATTGAATACTATCATGGCTGGATGTAGTGGGACTTTGGCCGGATGGCCTGAATCATTGCAAACAATTCCTCAACATTTCTCTTCGAATCAACCACTGTCCCTGCAAAACGTGGCATTTCAACTGAAGATGATGGTCAAGTAACCGGGGTGTTGGTCATTTATCTTTTTTTCTTTCTCTTATTTATATTACTGAGCTGTTTGATTGTTTTTCCATATCTTCTAAAGGTGAGCATCGGCTTCTACTTCACTTAGCGGTCTTCCCAACTGCAAAACCTTAAACGGATCAACCCAAATAGGAAATGTTTTTCCGTAAGAATGATCCAGCGGTACCTTTTTTGTTGCTTGATCAGCAGAAAACCATTGAAATAAAAGAGGCAAACGTATGGGCAACATCACAGAAAAAAGAAGAATATTCAGTTGGATTCACACTTTTTAAGCTCAATGCTTGCTTCCCACGGTTTATAAAAGGGAAAAGATTTCCAGGTCTTTTATTCCTCCTCACAATCATCATCAATCGCTTCAATCTCAATCACACTAGAACATCCAAATCTACTTCAAATAAAACTTGAACCCAACAAAATTCACAAAATGCAGAACGTTTCCCCTTCTTCCTCAAACCCTCAGTCCAGCAGCCGTGGATTCTTCAGCAGCATCAGAGCTGCCTGGGCTAGAGGCAACCAGCCTGCCAACGGACACATCTATGGCGTTATTAACGTTGTGAATGGTCAGGCATCTGTAAACAAAGCTGTTTAGAGTATCCCACACACTTCAATTCTCTCTTTGCACTAGAAGGAAGGATTCTTTTAATCACTCTTGAAAAAGCACTCCATGTGCTAACCATTTAATCCCCTAATCAAAACTCGCGTTTTTTAATTAGGGGTTCATGAATTTTATTTATTTGTACTTTAATTTTGACATTGTAATTTTAATATAATAGTATTGCTTATTCAAATTATCAATCCGCTATAAAAAATGTTACCTGACAAATCTTCACAATATTCCTTTGTTACTTGACTAAGCGCAGTTGAACTAGACGGCCAGCCTATTGTTAGTAGCGCATACTTGGCTCAAATCATCATTTTACAAAGCTAGGGTCATAGAAACTTGCAGCAAAATCATAGAGTTCATATATGGCCATAGCTAAAAGTAAAAGCAAACAGAATAAGTTACAAAAGACAGCCCACTTAAATGTATAGGCTGCCGCTCACCAATTCACATCAATAAGAATCGGCAACGCAACTCCAAGCAAGCTTTGAGACACATTTTTTGTAAAAATGGTGGGATGATGAGTATTTTGTGCGTCCGTCTCAAGTTACGTTATTTCGAATTTGTGTGTAAGGAGGTCTATTAACGAGTTGAGTTGACCAGACTCCTAGTCAGAGGAGACCGATTACTAACACCACCCCACATGTTAACTGAGAAGTGGTGAGGTGTGAGGCTATCATTTGATCACGAAACTTAGTAGGTTGACTGCTATAACGCCATATCCAAACAATATCGGGGTGTACATGATTCAAGATAATTGTGTGGGGGAAGCATGTAGTGAGCTATACTAGGAATCACCTAGCAGTAGGTCCAAGCATCTTCTACGTTGCAGTTGTCCGTGCTCATTTTCAAGACTAGAGTTGCCAATTTGAGATTTCTATGGGAATTTCGAAACCCGAGACAAAAGTTTGTTGCGTGACTAATGTCGAGAGTGATTCATTCGGGTTTCTAGCTCTAATTCGCGTTTCTCTGGAGAAATGGCAGACCCAGCTTGATTTATAATATTTGCTGACATTGATTTTTAGTAGGAAAGTTACGGTCAGGTCATTGACTACCTGGAAATTCTCAAACCTCACCAGGTACAGACACACATGTATTGCGGACTAACGAATAGTTGATCCATGATATTGTGAGAAAATTCCAGGCAGGCGCCAGACCTCGGAAACACTTCAAGATCTGTACAACGTGTTACTCTGTGAAAAGCTACCGGAAATGAAATTCCAAGTGACATTTGACCAAACAGCCTGCTGTACAAAAAGGCATGTCCATCCTGCTCCAGGGAGGACCTTCCTTCTTTAAACGGCTTCAGTTCTTCCAAAACAAGTATCATATGCAGCATTTTTCACGTGACTGCTGTGTCTTTTTTTTTTTTTAATAATCCGGCCATCAAGAAACACAAAAATGCTGGGCTTCTTGCCATCGCTCGGTAGTATGTCAGCTTAATTGGGTTATCTAGTTTGAATGAAATGAGCTTGCCATAGCCGGGTTTTGTACTAGGTTGGGTCTGGTCTTGAAGAGTGACGTCTCGGTTTCTGATTTCTGTGTGCACAGATTTTCAGCTGTGGAACAGCAGGGAAAGAAAGGGAAAAAACCGGCGTCATGCATAGCATGCATGCCACCATCGACTATATAGGGAACAGTCAGAAACGGCTTATAACATGTGAAGGGAGAAGAAAAAAAAAGAAAAATTCAATCATGACGGATCCGATCACCCTGAAATAATAAATGAACGGCTGACCAACGGTTCGCACAAATGCCGGAAGCAAATAGCACGAGCCGGATTAAGACCAGTTATTCCTTGAGTTAATTTTTTTTTTTTTTTTTTTTTTCAAGTTATTTTTGTTCCTTTCGGTTCTTGGGTCTGCTGAATGAGTAATATCACCATGTTTTTCACATAGATTGGCAAGATTTGGAAAGTGGATGCTTTCGCTCTCATTCTTGAATATAAAAAGGCCATCATTTTGCAACTTCTCAGGACTTTTTATTTCTCATCAATCCAATCCAATTTACAATCAAACAATCAAGTTTCTTCTACTCTTTCTTTGAGCAACCTACTTCAACAACCTAAGTGATGTACTACGTTTCTTCTCCTCATCCCCACACCTCCACTACCCAGACTGTCAAGCAGCTCTTTAAGAAGGCCAAGCGCGCCCTCCACAAGGACCATCACCATGACAGCCACTCCGAGACCTCCAGCACTGTCCAGCCAGAGCAGTCTCCCAAGCACTAATTGACTGCTCAGTGCGCAATCCACACGCTCCAATTCATTTCTGCAATGACTCTTGATCTTAATTACCAATTTGATAGACTCCTGATCAACTGTGTCATCCAGCTCTCGGTCCCTTTTTTTTATTCTTTGTTATGCTTAATGTGTTTTGTATATGTTGTATCTATTTTATGAATTTTAAATCTCATTTTTTCTAATCATGTCACTCCGCACTAATGTATTTGATCTGTCACAAGGTTGTTCAGTTGCATTACAAATAAGCCCTGATGTAAATGGGCCTTACATTATTTATTTTTGCTTGGCCTGCAGGTGTACTTGTGCGAGATATTCAAGTAGCACAACAGGTTATGAAATGCCTAAAAGTTGACATGATTTTTCTTTCATGACGGCAAGGCTTTCACATTTGATGAATTAATAATTTATGAGTTCTATTCTGCGACCTATAAGCTATACAATTTCTGCTCATGACCAAATAAAACAAGTACCTTCTTTTTGGATTCAGACAAGGCTCCGGACGACATTCACTTCCATCTCTATAAAACTGCAAAGCATGGCAACTCTACCAAATGCTTCTTTATCCATGTCCCAGCAAAATCATTACCTTTGTTGATTTGCTCCTAAAATCACGTCTACTGTAGAGATCAAGTAAATAAATGATGATTTAGCCGCTTCAAGACACA
>JAKTUH010000068.1:58785-103884 GCA_030556585.1 Geotrichum carabidarum
GATCCCTATATATGCTTGAAAAAAAAAAAAAAAAAAAAAAAAAAAATTCTGATTTGAAATTCTCCCGCATGGTGCCGACAACACCAAATCCGACAAACACCCTATTTGTCAGTTTTCCACCATGAAACATTATTGCTATGCTCAGTATGAGTTCACAAATAGAAATTAATTTCCTGAAGACAAAAAGTAGGCCCTTTGGCCGTTGCTACCTCTTGGACTCCAACTGCTGGGCACTCAACAGTAGACAACCTCTGCAACAGGAAAACTTTTTTCAAGTAGAGAACTAAAAAACCATACTGCTAAATAACAGGCCCTGAGACCCCGGGAGCTGGCCGGCAGCCAGCTTTCTCGCGCTCAGGCCCTATTCTGTGTATACATGTACTCATATGAACGGGTTCAAGTAGTCATGATACCAAAAAACCCATATTAGTAAGCTAGAAAAATCCAAATGTATCCAATATACATAGCCAGAGGTATTAGAATACTACATTAAAAGGTTAAGCATAAACATGGTTTACAACGTGAAAAGACTTTTAAGGTAGCCAGAGCTCGTACCTGCAAATAAGCCCTATTTATTTAGTGCACGTTTCTTTCAAGTGAAAACCATGTATGGTATCAAACCTTTATATAAATACAGGGCACAGCGCTTCGTGGAGAAATTACAAACTCTGTCCAACCATTTAAAAAGTACAAAAATGCAGTGTATTTCTCCATGCACCAGCCACTACTCCGTCACCAAGGAAGACAAGCATTTCTTGTTCAAGAAGATCAAGGCTACTTTTATCAAAGGTGAAGAGCGCCCAAAACACAAATTTCAGGGAGAGTTGACTTTTCCATGCTACAATTTCCCCAAGGCAATGTGAATCTGGGGCTCACAAACGTGAAATCTAGGGCATGACAGCACTTCATTACATTGTACTAATGTTCAGGCACACTTGACCTTGACATTGCCCCATGTCTATTTCTTTTTTATTTGATGAGATATTTATTTGTTTGTATAGAAGGTTGATGTTTTTTTGTTTTTTGTTGTGATTGATTGAAAATTTACCAAAGTGCTATTATTATTCCTTGCAGTTGTGCAACTCAACTATGCTGCAGTTTATAAATGCCAGAAAAACTCTGGACCCATTTTCAGTTTACTCGTTTACGTTGTGGTTTGAAATACTGTGTAGTCGTCAGAAATGAGACATGAAACAATGGACCATCAGAAGACTGAAGCAGTTAAGCCCACTTGTCCTCAAGGCAATTGGGTTCAAGCAAAATCCCTGCTTTGGTATTAAACAATAGTTCTGCATTTCAAAGTCCACGAGAATCCATGAAATTACAGGTAAAGCTAATCCCGACAATAACCGGTAGCCAAGTACCTACGCCGACAAATGTTCTTGTTTGTTTGATGGAAGTTGGAAACCATGGGCCCATGTAAAAGATGGATGGCTTTCCATTAAAGCACAACAACATGAGGTTGAATAAGCGCCAACGGTGACCGCTAAAAATAACGTCTATAATTGACAATTAAAAATATAAATATGTATACGGAATAATTTCTGACTCGGTGATTTGCAATGGTTTGTTTTCACTGAGTAAACGGAATAAAATAAACGTCGGTGTTACCTTCGCATAGAGTAACGTAAAAATTTTCATGTTGATGTTTTTTCCCAAAGAAAAGATTTTCCGTGAGGCTGGAAAAACGGTTGATGACTTTTCCAACGGTTTTTTGGGTAGTGACGCGGCGATCTGGTGCAAAATGAACCAAAATGAACCAAAATGAAAGAAATGAAAGAATTAAAATGAAAAAAGGGTAGACAAATTCATTAAAATAGAAAAAAGTGAAATAAGAAACCAATTTCTTTAATACCCGTTTTTTCTTTTCCTGTATAACCGAGATCAACTAGTCTTGTGCGCTCTCTTTGATCACACTCACTAAAGATCATTGTAGAAACAAAAAAGAATACGAGCCAGCTGAAAGCTCAAGCAATTGTTAACTTAAAAATTGAAAAAAAAAATAATATAAATATTCATTAAAATCCCAATTCTTTTTTCTCCTTCATCAAACAAAATCAAACATTCACATCTCCTCAAAGCTTTTACAAGTTTCTCAAACCACAAAACACAAACTTTCAACAATGCAGCCCGTTTCTCCTTCTACCTCTACCTCTGCTTCCAAGCCCCGTGGATTGATCAACAAGGTCAAGGCCGCTTGGATCCGTGGCGAGCAGCACGCTGATGGTAACCTGATCTGCGGTACCTTCTTTCCCAACCCTGCTCACCCCAAGGCGCTGTAAATAACACGAAACGTTATTTCAAAACCAATGCGCGCACAGTCTAATCTGTACTCGACTTGAAAACCAAAGCGGTTTATTTATTCCCTGTCATGAATTGACATTTCAAAAGTTTTTGTATTTCATCCATTTTCGTTTGTTTATTAGAGTTATTTAATAGAAATAAGTTTTGCATTTCAACCATTTACAATCTTGAAAGTCAGGTTAGCAAGTTTTAGCCTAGTAACCATATTATAGGGTTTATTCAGGGTCTTTTAGAAAATCTTGAGTTGGTACTCTGGGGACAGAAATGAACGCATGAACTCCATCTTCTGCTGTGCCTACCCTGTGACTCCTAACAGTTTCATTCAATAGGGTTTGAAGCCTAATTGCGTGATAAAACCTGCTTTACTTTCACAATTGCGAAATATGACAATCCCCATTCACCCGTTCTTTGTTCAACTAGTCAATCGTCATTCGGACACCTCACCATGGCTAGCAATTCTCAAATTGATTAAAGGGATGATGCAATGAGAAAATGAGTAATCTGTATTATACATTTGTAGATACTTTTTTTGTGTGAATCATCGTGGCTTTGAAATCACCACCCCGAGACGCAAATATTTTTGTGCCATGATTCATCATGTACGGTGTTGTTGACATGTTTGATTTCTAAGCCACAGCGCGTGCAAAACCCGGCTATATGCGGAGTTCCATACAAAAAAAAAAAAAAAAAAAAAAAAAAAAAAACGTGCGGCTGTGTCAAGGAGGCTAGTGGAAAATTATAGAAAAGTCTGGCAATATATTGGACAACGGCCGGGTTCAACATCTGGATTTTGTTCTCATCATGCGCCACTCCATCATCTGCGTCAACTGTTGCATTTAACGGAAAATAGATATATGCATTGGTGACTTGCTCTTGGGCCCCACAGCTCGGTGACTTGCCGTTAAAGCTATTACAAACGGCTTTTTTTTTTCTTTTCGTTAAGCTATCCGACACTCCATCAACATGGGCCTGACGTGGTGATGAGCCATACCTCTGAATGAATATTCCATCTTCTTGTGATCTTCTCGCTTCTGCCCGAGCTTTTCCAAAAAAAAAAAAAGTATAAAAAGAGCATTCATTTCCTGCTTCTTGATCCTTTTTTTCTTCTTCTCATCATCAAACAATCAAACAATTCAGTCTCACTAAAACAAAGCTTCTTTTGTGATCTACTTGGCTCCCAATCAAATCCAAACTCTACACTTCAAACAAACAACTTCAAAATGCAGCCCGTTACTTCTTCCACTTCCAACTCTGCCTCCAAGCCCCGTGGTATGATCAGCAAGGTCAAGGCCGCCTGGGCCCGTGGTGAGCAGCACGCCAATGGCAACCTCATCTGTGGTGTTTTCTTCCCCAACTCCACCGTCAGGGCTATGTAAATCAAGTCTCTTGAAGATTTGCAAACCTTGCATCCAATTCATCCTTGGCCATTTTCATATGGCTTGATACACGTTCACTTTCATTAATTCCTAGTCTTGCGCTATTATTTATTATTCTGATGTTATTGGATCTATTTATTTTCTTAATTAATTAATTTCATTGCTTATACCAAGATGCTTAAAAAAACCTGGTTCATCTATAGTTGTAATGGTTATGTGGGGTCAAATTGTGACTGATATATGGCTCAACAGTTGAGGCGAGACTTGAGTAATAAGTCAAGGCCATGTTATTTTATGAGAAAAGGCTAAATTATAATGAAAATACACAAAAGATAATTAAAGCTGTAGTTCACTCGGGTCAATGCCTTGCGCACACAAAGCTACTGACAGTCCTTGTTTTCCATATCATGAGCAGCAGTTGAAACATATTCAAAAGCTACAAGCATAATAATCAATCTCAAGATATGTAACGAAATGCCACAGTGCTTGGACTCAGCTGATTCAATCAATTCACTTGATGCACAGACATGAATAACGTGGTTAAATTTGTGACACCGCCAAAGTTTTTCTCTTGTGAAAATATTTTTGTTTTTTTGCATTTACATACAATGTTCAAATCTAACAAAGCAGGAAAAAAAAAAATGCAATATTGTAATGCACGATTAACCGGTTTCCGAATTATACGCAAAAGCTTTTTTGTTTGGGTTGGATTACTGCCAGGGGTTGGACTGGATCACTGAGTAAAGAGAACAAGAAACGAAAGAGAAAGAAATCCATTTGCGGCTGTTGCCGGCTACCACCTGAATAACCATTGCTTTTATGCCAAGCTTTTGTTTATTTTTACATGTATATACAATGACCATATGGGCATTCGAGGCTGCCGGCCCAGCAAAACAAAAAAGTCACCAACTGGAAAAACTTTTCTCCATTCAACTCACAACTACCTATTTAGGTAATAATCCTCCGTTACCTTGTCTCCCCAAATTAATTTCTAGAATAAATTTTTTTACCATATGATTCACCATCATCCCAAATGTTAAAATTGAAAGAAAAATAATTTGGCTTTTGTTGAAAATGTTAATCCTTGATTTTATTTTACCTCCTTCAATGACCAAACTGTGGCCTTGAATGCTAAGAAAAAGTTCAACTTCAGCAAAAGTCTGACCTACAGGTATTGTAAACAGAACCATTGATTATAAAAGGTCTTGATTGTTTCTGTTTTAAATTTTTTTTTTTCAAAACACAAATCATCACTCAACCATTATTTCATTACCTCTTGTGACTTCTCTCAAACTCACTACCATCAATTTCAAAATGCAGCCCGTTTCTCCTTCAACCTCCCCTTCTGCCTCAAAGCCCCGTGGATTGATCAACAAGATCAAGGCCGCTTGGATCCGAGGTGAACAGCACGCTGATGGCAATCTGGTTTGCGGCGCCTTCTTTCCCAACCCTCCTCATGTCAAGGCTTTGTAAACAAGCTCGGTTACAAATACGCTAGCCATTTGCATTCTGCATCCAGTTTCTTCAGAGTCTGTTGAAGAGTTTTAATATAGAGGTCTCTGCTTCTTTGTTCCCCTTTATTTATTTGCCATTGTGCTACAGATATTGTTATTTTTACCATGTTTAAACTTTTTAATTCAATATTTATTTCTGCATATACACATCTTACTTTCCTTGGGGCTTATTTACTTGCTACTTGAATCACAATAGAAAACAAATAAAGCGAGGTTTGAAAATTTAGTTTTACGCAGACTGAAAGTATGCAACTCTTAGCTTAAAGAGCTTATTTAAATTTTGACAACCCCATACTTCTCCAAATTTCTGCTTTTAAATTTCATTTTTGTACAAAACATAATGATCAGAGAGGCAAACTATATCTGAATGAAGCTTCAACAGCTGATTAACCTAAAAGAAACAATGGTCGAGAGACTCTTGCCATTTGGTTCAACTTCAGGCGACCACAATCTTGAATCTTTGTATAAACTGCTAAGCTGACGTAGGTATTTTCCACGATTGTTCAAAATGTAAAATGTCCACTTTTCAATATGATGGCTGGTCAGAGCCAGCTGCGTTGGTTGGGTTTGCAGCCACATGTTTTGGTCATCGTTCAAGGTAATCTAAGATGCCAGACTAAAAATGGACCCAGCTGACACCCATGTGCCCTCAACCAGGGTTCAACTACCAAGGAATGAACAAAAGAACCGAGTAACACAGGGTTCACTGTGTAGCGGCAACATTTGAAATTTTACAAAATGTAAAAACCGGAATATTTTGACCATGTTAAGCTAAGCCTAATAATAGCAGCCTCGCCACTTTTGTTCTATATGGTAGGCGACACAAAAAACGTGTTTTGCCGAACTGCCTGGTTTGTTACCCACCAGCAACTTTATTCCTTTTTAGGAAATATCTCAACGGCACCGGGAACGCATATATGGAAGAATGCAAAAAAAGTCTTTCATGTCACAAAATGTCAAATAATGTTTACAAACAGCGGCGCTCAAAGAACATTTCTTCCATCTATAGCCGAAGGTTTACTTGTATTTACAAAGAGAAATTTTATTTAGCGAACGGCTACATCATCGTTCATTGTATAGTTGAACTGCCGGCTGGGAGGAAGAATTGCAAACAGGAATCCAAATATAAAAGGAAGCACATCTCTTTGATTGAGTTTCCTTCTTTTCATCAATTCAATCAAACATCTAATCCAAAGCCAATAAAAGCTTCTACATCAAACAAACCATTTTTTCACAATGCAGCCCGTTTCTCCTTCCACTTCTACTTCTGCCTCTAAGCCTCAGGGCCTGTTCAACAAGGTCAAGGCCGCTTGGATCCGCGGCGAGCAGTCCGCTAACGGCAACCTAATTTGCGGTACATTCTTCCCCAACCCCGCTCACCCCAAGGCTTTCTAAGGCATTCCATTGTTTTCAAAAAGTTGAAATTGGCATGAGTTTTCCAACAGGCTTGAACCAAACCAAACCAAACCACCAACAGAAAAGAGTTTTTCAACTCAAATTCGACATTCGTTTTATTTATTGAGCAGTTGTTGCTACCCAAAAGTTTTTGTATTTTATCATTAGCCATTATTTAATTAATCCCAATCTGTTTAATCCTTTGATTTTCTCTTTTAAAGTTGCCTACAGCTTTAATGTTGAATGACAATGTCAAATTAAAATAAAATAAATTGATCAAAATAGTTGAACAATACTCTAACAATGAGTTGAAATCAAATATAAAACCAGAAAAGATAATCTTACCAAGGAAAATTTTCTATTCCTTAGGCCAATTTTGGACCTTCAATCATCAAGACAATCAAGTCTTCCCAAGCCATTTTAAGTGGAGCACTTTGAAGTGATTTGTTTGTTGGAACTTGAACAATTGATTTATATAATTTGGAAATAATATGTTTGAATGTTTATATATCTTTTTGAGCAGAGTCTATTTACGTTCTTAATATAAAATAATTGTTTCTCAATACTAAAAAGAAAATGTTTTATTTGCATAGCAATTATACTAGCAATTATTGATACTTATCTAAAAGGGGGAAATAAATATATCTTAACATTAAAAAAATTAATTGGAATATCGAGTAATAGAAAGTAAAATTGCGTAAATAAATAGATAAAAGTTGAAAAGACACCTAGAAAAGTAAAGATGGTTATTCCATTATCTGCCAATATCAATAATCAAGCTTGCAGAATTAATCTAATTCAAATTTTTTATAAAGATAGTTGAAGCAGCTTGCACGGCCATTTTATATTTAAACTGACATAAAATTTTGGGAAACATACATACCAGTTAAGAACTTGGCATAGCCAGATTATACGTAATACGTAAAATAAGATGAAAAGAATTAATAAAATAAAGAAAGATAATAAAAATCCTTTATTAAAATGAAGGGAAAAGAAATAAAGAAATATAATTAATAGAATTAATAAATACTCATAATCAATATAATAATAATTTAATGATATTATTTGAATATTCAAGTATAATATCATTACCTTCTTTTTAGTACATAGAACCTTGAATTAATTATACTACTAGATGCGGCATCCAAAACGCCATTCTCACCACCCTGATAGTTTGCCCAAACAACCTAGATATTTTTAAAATTATCGAGAAGTTCAAAAGAAGTAAGAATGTTGACCTGTACTCTTAAAGGTAATTAAGATAGAGAGTTTTTGAAAAAGTTTGATGATGTAAGATCTGGAGTGAATTTTCCCCTATCAAATTGGTTGACTCCATGAAAGTGCAAGATTCAATTCAAAAATTAAATAAATTGAAGATTGAATAGCTTTTATTTATCATTGAAAACTTGAGCATTTCAAGTACTAGCTGGCACAGCTGTAAAATGTAATTTTTTTTTGGCTGTTCCACACACAGGGTTGTGAAACTCCATTTCTATAATCATAAACAAGAACCCTTGTCTTATAGACCTAGTTCACAACACTTGAAGATAATGTAGGCTAAAAGTTTTGAATCACACTAAAAAATTGTGCCAAGTATCTAATATTTAATCAGCAATGTATTTTTTTATTTATAATCAATGTAAAGAATTTTTTTCCAGCCCTTGAAAATTAAATTTAACCTCAAAAATTACTCATTAAATAACATGAATATAATATTCTCTTCTAGAGGCTGGTTTGGTTTTCTCTTATTTTAAAGATAATAGCGCACAATAAGCGTGCTAAGACATTATTGATCAATGCTAATACTGACTGTTGCAGGAAAATTTTCTCAAAGAAAGAAAGACATCAAAGCATTTGCAAATAAAAAAAATACTGCATTTTGATAGTTATAACTACTATAATTTGTCTTAAGTGACCCTTATGGTCTATAACCAAAAATGCATTTGCTAGAAAACCATAGAAATTGTGAGAAATCACTCTTTGTAATCAAATTCTTTTGAGAGAATTGCAAATTCATCTGAACATAAAAAAGCGCAAACCGTCACTATAAACTTACTCAGAACAAAATTGACCAAACCTGCTTCACAATTCTCAACCAAAAAATCTGTAATTTTCTCTCTCCTCTTCTATACATAAGTTTCATGGCTTGATTAATAAGATTGAAACCGCCTGGAATTGTAAAAAATACACAAGGAAATCTCATTTATAATACATTGCCTTTCAAAGACTTACAAAGTCTTATGAGTTGTTCAATTTGCTTCATTAATACCAGCTTTCATTCAGTTATCCAAATATTTTGATTGAAATTAAAAAGCAAGCCATTTACTTTAATCTATGTCTTTTATTTATTAGAGGCCGTCCACCTCAAAAAGCTTTTGTGTTTCCATAATTTAAGTGAATGGTTTTGTTTGGAAATTCTTTTATACTTTATGCTTTCGTCATCGATTTGTGTATTCAATTCTTGAATAAATATTTATCTTACTTTTTCTTTTTATTTGGGTCGTTTATTATGTATGCTAAGTAAAAACTTTTGAAAACCCTTTCACTAGCATAGAATCTGCTTCAAAAATTATCCCGATTTGAAGCACATTTTCAAAACTCGACAGTTGGAATTCAGAAATAAATTATTCTCAGTACTGAAGACTACTAGAATATCTTTATTGATTGCATAAGAGTTGGTGAGTAAACAGGCTAAGCCTAAATGCAAGGCGTGTGGTTCAAGTGTTGCTTAATATTGGAATGAGTTGATCGCTTAATTCATTCGCTTTTTTATCATTGGCTAAATACTATTGCCTGTCATGGCGGAGGTAGTGGTAAACTACTGATGACTTGCACGTGTGCACTGCAACCTTAACTTGATTAGACGCAGATCTGCCATCCCTAGTCCAACTTCTGGTCGTTCAACACCAATGAACAACGATTTCTACGAGAAATGATGCAAAAATTCAGAAGAGTCCTAGGGCAAAGTTCAGCCACACTTGAGCATATTCAATCTCGTCCAGATGTCAGTATTCAATTTACACACATGCGCAGGTATAACAGAGCACTAAAACCTTAAAAACAATAACAACATTGTGTTTGTGATACTTTTTGCCCGCCTAAAGTCTATAAGTATAGGTGGTTTTTCCCTCCATCTCAATTTTGGTCTTTTCCTCTACCATCACCCATAGTTTTTACTATCTGGCCTGAATGAAGTTCTATTTGAGCGCTCAACATCGAAACCTCCACTTTTTTCCCCCTTTCAAAATGATGACGAACGCTATTCCAACCCTTGAGAAGACTTTGCAACTCTCTCTGTGCGACTATTTTAGCTTAGATGCGGAAGATACATCTGTATTAACTGAGATTGCCGAAATCTTTAGCTACCAAGCTCAAATCCACGAGCTCCAGCTTGAAACCATTAGAGTTCAAGTTACAAATATGGTAGCCAGAGAAGTCGTAGCAGTTGCAGATTACCAATTGAGATCCATGTCAATTGGTGACTTGGTAAGTCAATTTGCCCACATTTTAGGTCGTTTTTTGAAGTCGCCACCGTGTTACTAACTCCAACATAGCAAACCACGCAGTCTACTCAGCCCATTGTTCCAACCTTCTCTGAGTCCTCTCGACTCCATACTCATGTTTCTTCCATTCAGTCCAATATCATCTCATGTCCTTTGGCCAATTCCAACTCTGGCCCAACTCCTGCCGCCAAAGTAGCCCTTTGCACGACAACGCCATGCAATGTCCAAATCCCCGATGTCCCCCCTCAATCAAAGGCAACCTTGTCGGCTTCAGTTAATGCCAAATCCCTCATTCGCAATTATGTCGCTCCAATTTCTCGACACGCGGAGACAGCACTCACTATCTCGACACCATCTCCACTTTCAATGTGTACTTCCTACTCAGACTTGGACATTTCTAAAGAAGAAGAATACATTGGAATGGTTGACAAGCATTCTGACGACTCCAAGGTATGTACTAACAATTTTTTAATTACTTATAATACTAATTGTAAATTTAGGATTCCAACTCTGCGCTTGGCAGCATTTCCGAAAGCTCAATCACCAATTGCAACAGGTTGAAGCAAACCCAGTTTGAAAAGTGGTTACTCACTGAGAAATCCATCAAAACATCCCTCTATAATTTCTACTGTTCCGAAAACCCATATGGCGACGGCCGTAGACGCAACTTGCATTGCCATTCCACTTCCACTTCCAATGCAAGTGCGATTGTCTCGAAAACAGTTCAAACCGATTTTGATGTTGAAGAGAAACCTACCCAAACTCAGGAACCAGCTGGCAAGCCTCTCAACGATTCTCCCTTTGCAAGTCAGTCATCCGTCGATTCAACCTGCACTGATGAGCCAAGTTCAACTATTGAGCCAATGTCAACTATGCCCCAATCGACTTTCAAACGCCGCCTCTATACTCGGCGCCGAGGTAAGCCAACTAACTTTTTAGACAATTCTACATCCACGCAAGACCCGGGCGTCAATCCTTCGTTCCTAGCAGAAAAGAGATCGCTTGAATCCCAGCTCACTGCACCTCAACTCAAGAAGGCTAGAATGGATAGACGCGCCTCGCCACATCAAGGGGTATTGGACACCACAAAACGTAGTACCCATTGGAATCAATATCTTCCTGCAAAATCAACTCAGCAAAATCACGAGCATATGGATATTTCTCCAGTTGACGCTGCAATCAATGACGACCTTGATAACACTTGCCTTGATACCATTTGTACCGACCCGCCTTCATTGTGTTCTTCATAAATGAACATGTACAAAAGCGTTGCGCAAACACCAATCAACCAGCGCATTTCGACAATCAAGTATCTTGCTGATATCATCAATCAAAATCGTCTTGTCACGCAACTGAAGAAACAGGCTACTGTAACACAAGAGCTATATCGACAGAGTTCCACGCGCGAGAAACAATTAGAAGATCAACTCACGGCTGCAAAGTCAACAATTCAACAATTGGAGCAAAATTTGAGCAAGTGCAAGTGCACCTGTAATTCAGGTGCATCTGAGGATCGCACTCCGTGTCTTCCGGATGTAGCATTCATGCCTCAAGATTTTGGATTTTATGCCAAGCCAATTCTCAAAAAGCCCTCCAACGACATTCCAATTGCAGCAAACGATCACAACTCCTTTTCTCATCCTGAAACTCATACCGATAGCTCCAAGTTGCAATCCCAATCCCAATCCCAAGCTGACTCGTCCATATGCCAGCAGAATGACATGCAAGTAGATAACCCTGTAGACAATACAATGGAGAACTCCGATCGCTTTTCCGCTCAGAGGAAAAAGTTCAATGTCGATCTCAACAACTTTTGCAACAATATCAGCAATCAGCAAAAGCATCGACCAACCGGCTCTTGTCAGCAGAGCTTATTCTCAAAGTCTGATACTTTAAATGATGATGATGATCACAAAACCAAGCAAAAATTCTCGACCTCGGGAGATGAGTCTCCTAGTTCTTATAAGAACATCCACCAATATCTTCAAAGCATCAAGGAGAGAGTAGCGCGTTTGAGAGCCTCTAAAGAAGGCATCCACTTGTCTCGAAGCGCCAAAATGTTGTCTGAAGTAGATGGAAGCAACGCAAAAGATCCTCCCAACGCATCTTTGTGCAAGCCGGTCACTTCTTCACGAATGGTTGCCAATAGCAAAGCCCGTAGTCGCTTGCCACGTCCAAGTAACTCCAAATTACTTGCAACTAAACGGGCCGTTAAGAAACCATCAACGTTTGAAACCAAACCCCAAGGTGTTGCAAATGCCTCACCAATCAACAGGTTTCATAATGGCTTGAGGGATGGCAGATGGTGCATCCCTAGAACCTGCCATTAACTCACTCTCCTTTGAATCTTCCAACCATAAGGAAGCTTAAAGATATTGATTTTGCTTTTTGTTGTTCGCACATAATAATAGAGTTGATTTTATTGGGCTCATCAGTCCATCAGTAGGCTGGTAGATCGTAATACTAGTAATTCTTTGTAGTGGGCATTAGTCGTTAGGCAATTATCTATGCAGTGAGGTTTGCTTGCTTTAAAAATAAACGGCCATTTCATAAAGACATTCCATGTATCAGTCAAGATGGGCTTGCTCGTAAATGTTCAACGTGTCACAACAGCGACGCGCAATGAATCTATCGTTGTTGAAGACCACGATTGCACTATTATCAATGGTTTGACAGGTTAAGTAAAGAGAATGGTAAGAAGCTAAGAGGAGAAAGAACTTTTGCCATAAGAAAAATTCCGAATAGACAATAGTTGAGAAACACCCTGATAAAGTAATCTGCAACATGTAATTGGTATTCTAAAAAGCATTACGTTGAAAACATTTTGCCCATCATTGCACAACCAGTGCCTTGAGCCTAAATTTAAGCCTGAGTATTTTTTGTTTTCCTTTAGATTTACTTCTTCAGATGATAAAAGTTGAAAGATGATGGAATGAGATGAAGCAGTTACGATTAGAAATAACCAGTCAGCTAACTACAAAAACTGAAATCAACAAAATCCATTTGTTTCTCCTCCAATATCTCCAGCATTACACAAATCATAAAAATCTTCATCAAATGTTTTCTCTTTCTATATTAAAACTATCTGCCAATCTCAGCTGCAGCCTAGTTTTAGGTGTGCTCAACAAACATCAAAACACTATTTGAAGTGTTTGAAACTACTTTCGCGGAGTGAAAATAAATGGATTAAATTTCAGAAAGCGTCAATAAAGATATAACACAAGAAATACAGTTGAATAAAAACCATTATGCTTAAATAGTTTACCCATGACTGGTGATGGTCAATTGTGGATCCAACAGTTTTGGAGTTGATGTAACACAAACCCCAACCCGAAAAATAAAGTCTTACCTAATATCAAACTTCAGCATCAGAACTACTCAGCTCAGGTCTGTCTGATCTCTGTCATTCGCGCCTGATATTATGCAACCTTTTGCTCCCTACGGGAATCTGATAAAGCCAGGTCATGGGCTGCATAAAAATGGAACCCAGGGTTTTTGGGAAGGTGGGCGCGTCAAGGCTGATGTTATGAATGATCTGCTTTATAGATCTAACGTTATCGACAACATTGTGACGGAGGACGGGACTTGGAAACCGCAGACATTTAGGTCTTCTAGAGAACATAAATACGCTCGCCAGGAGGAGAATGTTGGCAAGTTTATGGATGATGACGATATAAAAACTTGGGAAGCTCAAAGGGTTTTAATTCCTGTTATTCGTCAAAGAACTTCAGAGTCTATTGCTAGTCAGTTTCTCCAATTTGTTAAATGGCAGCAGAAGAAGTCAGGCTCAGCTCATGAATCAAAAGATGACAGTTTATCTACACGCCTCTTCCTCTTGTTCCAGAATGTTACTAGGCAGGTGGGTTCTACTATCGGGTTATCTTCAACTAAGTCAGAGCAGAAGCAAGTAACCAAGCGTCGGGTACCGGAAGAAAGACGAAAGATGAAGAAACAGCGTATAAGCATGAAGCTTAGCATTAACGACGATTATGAAGTGGAGGATTTCCATAAGGGTACTTTGCCTACAGTAGACACCCCAGACAACTCAAAACCCAAGTTCATTCCTCGATCCAGCCGACTGTTGACACAGAAGTCTTTGAATAATCCAAATGGATGTACAGGCAAAACGGAATTTATACCTGCAACAAAAAACATTAAATACGATTTATACACATGGCCACCCAAGCACGATGGTTCTAGAACTGAAAAGGCCCAATCAGTTATCAAGTCCGAGCCAGATCCAGAGCTAGTTCCGGATGACTTGAATGGTTTTCAAATCACTGTGCAAGCATTTAGGAAACTCAATATCGTCCCCCCTTTAGCATCTGATATTGCTGCATCAGCCCTCCAAGCGGATCACTTTCCCTTCTCTAACGATCATGACAAACAACAACGGTATATTTATTTTCTTCAAGTTCAAGCTGAACGTATTCCTAATTCCTCACTCTTCACAATTCCCAAATCAATCACCTTTGCCACTTGGAAACATGAATTGAATGAATTCACGCAACTAGCAATGAGATACAGACCAATGAGTGATGAACTGGCTCAAAGATTTGCGCCAGCATCATCTCATCCCATTGAACCTGCAACAAGAGATCCGGAAAAAAGAACTGTTGAAGCATTTGTACCTCTACCTTTGCTTTTGACTAGATTTGGCCTTCCTCAACTCAAAGAGGATGCAGCTAGTGTTCCGCCTCACTCATCAGGCACATCCATTGCTGAGCCATTTAACCAGCCTCTTCAGTCAAACGTTGTGAACCTGTATGAGAATTTAGCAATCACAGGAAAGAAGGCACCAAGAGCGGTTTTCGAAAAGATATTCAAGTTTGCCGCATAGATATCGATTCATTTGAGGTGAGTTGGTTATGATCGACGGAATTGAGCTATGGCCAGGGATGCTTGCCTTTGTCTTATTTCATTTTTTTCTTCTTGAAGTTTTCTCACGCAATTCTGTTTGGATGACTGGAGATTTCTTACTGCTTTCAATTCTAACCCTTCTAGTCAGATCAAAGACTTGAAACCATGATAGAGAATGTCAATACCCATCTCCTTTATGGTAGAGTGATAATAAACACCTAATGAAGAAATTCTTTTCATTCGGCACCATTCGAAATTTTTATGAAAATAATACAAGCTTCGCTACTTTTGCTATCAGAAAAAATCGCAGCATCCAAACCCATCTGCCAATTCTAGCATTGGTTATTCCCTTGTCTGCGGATATGTCGATCGTCCACGGTATTTGGGTGTGGAGAGCACTCTCTTATCAGAGTTGGGAGGACTTTGTTTGCCTATGACCCGGGTTAGGGCTAAACTGAGTTGTACAGTCAGCCTGATACACGAATTTTCTCCAAAATCCCTTCCAATTTTCTTACTCTACTCCATTTTCACTCACGTCGTGTCCATAACTTGATATCTCAGTCCACTCCATTCTTGTGTAGGGCGCTAAAATTGTGCTCTTGATCATTTTTACAATCTTTGGACGTTAGGTCATGTAATGTAAGTTTCATCCGGCTCACATTTATTTGCCTGGTGCTTGAACTTCAAATAGCTAACTTTCTATAATAGAATGTCTGACCTTGCGTCCAGTAATAATGGTAGTAAGGAGCCTAAGCTTCCATCGACATCTTCGAAATCCTCTACACTAAAACAGTCATCGCGATATGAACTCTCAAGGCAGCATTCAGACTCTTCGAATCATACCGACTCTGTTTTCACCAAAGATGGTGACGACTCCTCTGAAGCAGAAACAGTTATCATGGAAAATGCACCATCTACGACCAAAAAATTGAAGAGGCTCAGGCGACGGCGTTCAAGTTCCGATGATAATGACTTTTGGGCAGATGACATAAAGAAGGAATCCACACCATCAGAGCATCATGAATCTTCCAAGTCTCACAGCTCATCAAAACAAGAGCTCTCACGAAAATCGTCAGATATGCACCCTAGTTCTCGACACTTATCAAAGTCATCACAAGGGGCTAAGTCTCGTTCTCCCACGTCTAGGTCGAATTCACCAGGCATCAGCATCTCGGCAGGCTCAAAGAAGGCAAGTCGCAGTGGCCGTGATGCTAATGGCCGTTTAAAACTTCAGCGAATGTGCGATAAAGGCAAGTACGAAGAAGCAAAGGAACTGATCATCAACGGCGCAGATGTAAATGACCGTGACTATGCTGGAAATACGGCTATTCATGAAGCTGCACTTAAGGGCCACACTCGAATTGTTGAGTTATTAATAGACAGTGGAGCTATCATTGATATCCGTTCTGGTCCTGGGGATCTGGACACTCCTTTGATTGATGCTGCTGCGAATGATCATCTCGACGTTGTAAGGTTACTGCTCAAGCGTGGTGCAGATCCCAGAATTTTCAACGCCCAGGGAAAAACTTCAATGGACTCGGTGCAAGCCGATAAATCTAATCATATTCAGATTGAAAAACTTTTGCGCGATGCATCCTTGCGGTTCCGTCGCAAGCGTGAAGCAGACAGGCAGACACCCAACGGTGACGGATCTGACGACCCAGATAGCCATCATGACTTTATGGATCCTGCAAATTATGTTCCTGGTACATTTCCTCCAAAAGTTACTGATGCTTCTAGCATCCAATCTATGAGCAGCTCTGCACCCAGGCGACGTGGTGCAAGAGCTCAGGCAATTCGGAACGATCTTCTGTGGATGGATTTGACAACAAGAACTGGTCGAGAGCAGATCTATCGAAAGGCCGCTGATGGCGATATCGAGTTTGTGGGAAATTTTCTTGAGAATGGCTGGAAACCAGACGCTGATTGCCTTGCCTTAGCTGCTCGACATGGACACACGGATGTTGTTGGATTATTACTAGCGTTTGGAGCTGATAGTGATGGCTTAAATGAAGATGGTGAAACAGCGCTACAGCAAACTATCGGAAGAGGACATTTTTCTACAGTCAAGTTACTGTTAGATTCAGGTGCAAATCCCAATGTCGTCAACCATGCAGGCAAGAGCTGTCTTGATTTGGCTCAAGATTCATTATCCAGTGATGACAAAGAGGTTTCTTTGATTGTTGCAGCAATGAAATCTTATAGGAAGTCAAGTAGGAAACCCACTGATTATGAGAGAGAGCGCCATAGTCGGCATGAACGCCTGGAAAGAAATGATCTTAGCGACAGAGAGCGCAAGCATGAAAGGATTGAGAAGAAGCACGACAGGCATGAACGGGATCTTGCTTACGACAAGCAAGATAAGCATGACAAACATCGCAAACGCATTCATGATGATGATGACTCTCTAGGATCTTTGAAGAAACGGAAATATCTTGATGGAGCTACGGGAGACAAAAGTGATAAAGAGACAAAACTTGTTCGGAAAGAAGCGATGGACGTCAAAGTTTCCAGGAAGATCAGATCTGAAGTGAAAACTATTTCTGACAGAGAAGATAAACCAAAAGGAAAATTAGTATCGGCCATTTTCAAGGATATTTCACGTGAATCAGATGAAAAGCGCAGCAAAATTCCATCCATAAAAGAGAGGACTCGCGATACTTCCGAAAAACTTGATAAGAAGAAATCTCGGCTGGATAATGACGATCGGCCAGTGGCACGCGAAAAGAAAAAGTCTGATGTCTGTGAAGCAACAGTGAAACAACTGGTGGATGGATCTCCCAAACGACAGCTAGTCGAAGACGCGACCAAGAAACAAGCTAGCGGAGAAGTCGTGCCGAAGAAAGAGGTCTCTGACGTAAAAACCGCAAGCGAGGGAGCATTAGCAAAGGCAGCTCAAGACAGCGAAGATCCTCCTGCGAAATCCAAATCCAGCACTGGAGAAGCAGCAGCTATTTCTAAGCCAACTGGTGACGAATCACTTTCAAAACCCAAGCGTGCTATGGAGGAATCCCAATCCAAGCCTGCTACTCCCGATGAGCCATTGATGAAAATCAAGGAAGTGGAGCCCAATAGATCGGAAGAAAGTCCGAACAGCTCAAGCATGCCTCAGTCCAAAGAACTTTCTCCGGCTCCAGTCAAAACTAAAGTCGATTCAGTTAAGCGCTCTCGTGAAGGTTCCTTGGCTGAGCCCAAAATCAAGCGCGAAAACTCTTCGGATACCCTAACAAGCCTTGCTCCAGTTGACGATAAAGAAGCGCAAAAGCAAAAGGAGAAGGATCGTGAGTCACTCAAGCTACGGGAGATTCTAATTGTAAAGCGAGAGAAGGAGAGAAAGGAACGAGAGAAGAAAATGCTTTTGCAACTCGAGGTGGAAGAAAAACGAAAGCTGGAGAAACGCAAAAGGAATGAGGAGCTTGAAAAGCAACAAAAAGAGAGAGAACGGGAGGAAAGTCTTATGCAGAAAGCTCGGGATGCGGCAGCGGAGCAAGAAAGACAACGGCAGTACCAAGCCCGCGCAGAAGCAGAGGCTAGAAAGAACTACCCATATGGACTCCGTATGGCCAATTACGGGACTAGAACTGTGGAAGAGACCCTTGCATATCTACCTCTTTTTGCTCGACGTTTTCGATCAGGAGCCACAATCACTTCTACAATAACCTCTTCTGATAGAATGGGTTGTTTTGTCATCGATATGCAGGTCGCCCTACTTTTGGGTGTTCAAAACCTTTATCAAGCATGTGAGTACTTTCCTGTGACTTTATTTTGATTTTTTACTAACTTAACCAGATCCCGATTTGTCAAAGAAGCTTGTGACGGACCAGGAGAAATCACGGCTGTGGACTTTGTTCATTCCTTACTTGTGCCGGTCTGTACCCAAGTTTGGAGAAATGCAAAATGAAGACATTATACAAGACAGAAATGACAATAAGAAGCGATTCATGGCATTGAGCGTCTTTTGGCTGAGGGTAAGTCCTTTTTTTTTTCTTTTTCTTTTTTAAGAACATGCTAACAAGCCTAGTTGGATCAAGTGGAGGAAATCATGGCTCGAGACTATCACCTTGTCTTTCAGTTGTATAACTCATTGGGATTATTGAACATTGACTTGGACTATGAAGCGCCTGATCCAGCTCCTGAGAGCCCTGCAGAAACCTATCAGAGTCCTCCGTCGGGGATCAATATGCCAATGAAGCTCAAGGTCAAGCTGATGTCCAAGCTTGTTCCTAAGCTTTGGTGAGGGTTTTGTAAGGAACAATTATTTATTTATGTTAGTAGCCTATTCTAAATAGAATCAGAAGTCCGAAAAAAGGCGACGCGTTCCTTACGTAATTCAAAGTAATTTAGTTCAGACATGAAATCAAGAGAAATGCCAGATTGTTGTTTTCTTCCATATTTTTTATTAATTTATATCCATTAACAAAAGCTATGAAGGCAAATTTAAAAGAGAAAAGCATTCTATTTCCAAATACTACATTTTGCATTATTCCAAGCGATCATGTTGGCTTGCAACAAGATGAAGAAGTACGTGGAGCGCGTCATGTTGTTGAACTAATGAGATTACTAACAAATTCTAAGATCCGAGACGACTTGATCGCCCATGGCGCAGACGAGCTGGCCAGGGATACATCCAAACCAATCGACCTGTCAGCCGTATCTATCATAATATCAGATCATTGCGACTTTCCAGAGTTCGCGGACTGCGTGGACAGACTGGTGCCCGTCGCCAAACCGGCGTGGGTGAGGCAATGCATTGAGCAGAACAAACTGCTTCCTCTAAGACCGTACTCAGTGGATCCAAAAAGTTTCATGGCAGAGGTCAGCATAGTGTGTGTTGGGCTCGGCGCGGGCGATAAAGTGCTGATACATGAGGCTATGAGGGCTATGGGCGGAACGTGGACGAATATGCTGACGCACTTCACGACACATGTGATAGCGACGAGTTTAGAGCACAGGCTGTGCCAGGCTGTCTTACGTGCCCCGGAGGCGCAAAAGATTAAAATAGTGTCGCCGAAATGGATCCAAGATTGTTTAAAATACAGAAAGCTGCTTGATGACCGCCCATATTACCTGTTGAACCCTGGAACAAACGAGGAGCCTGATTTACTAGACAAGGGTGAATTGTTGGAGGGAAAGTATTTCTACTTGGGTGAAGATCTGGGGTTTTCTATGTCGACAAAGAAGGTGCTGGAGGGTATCATTGAGCAGGTCGGGGGAGTAATCACAGACTCCCTCGAGAAAGCAAGTACTTACGTCGGGGAATATCGTGATGGCGAGGAGTATTACACAGCTAGCCGCCAGAATTTGGTGGTCGGAAATCTATCCTGGCTGTTCTGGATGATCGCCCAGGACCGCTGGACTTCGCCCCTACACTTCCTGCTCCATTACCCGTACGTGCGCGGCGGCCTCCCTGATATGCATGACATGGTGATCTCGGTCTCGAACTACACAGGCGACGCCCGGAACTATCTGCAAACGCTGATCGAAAAGCTGGGCGCGACGTTCACGCGGCAGCTGCGCGACAGCAACACCCATCTGATTTCGGCCAAACCGGTGGGGCCGAAATATCTGGCCGCGAAAAACTGGAATATTAATACGGTGAACCATCTGTGGCTGGAGGAGACGTACGCAGCATGGGAGGTCAAATCGCTGACGGATGCAAGGTATATCCATGCGCCGAAACGCAAGCAGTTGATTGCACCGGTCGCGCAGACAGAGTTGAAAAGCGAGATGCTAAAGATTTTCTACGAGGAGGACGAGCCGGTCGTTCAGGTTGACGACTACCAGTTGTCTGAGTCAGACCATCAGATGGATCTAAACAATATGGAGCCCATGTTGGATGTAGATGCGGATATGCCGGATACAGCGCCGGGGCTGTTGGACGAGCCAGTGGTTTTGCAGGAATCAGGGTCTGAAAAACACATGAGTGAAGCCGAGGACGAGAGTGACGATCCAGATCACGCAAATCATGATCCTGGTTCGCCACAAATCGTCGAGAAGGAAAACGAGCCCCCCATTTTGAAAGATGCCATTTCCAGCAGCCCTGTCGGCCGGCTCTTGCCAGCGCCCACGCCTTCACCCAAAAAACGCACAGCTAAACTGGCCGAGACCCCTGGCGCGGCCGTCCCTGTCACGCCCATGAGCCGGCTAGCCACCGACACGTCTCTACTCGCGTTCAGCTCAGGGCGGGGTCGCGCTGCCAAGGACAAAGCGGCCGCAAAACTGCACCAGAACATGAACGACCTGAACGAGTTCCAAAAACGGCGCAGGACGCGCGAGATTCCGTTACTGCCGGAAGAAGTGCAGATGAGTAAGGAGGAGGGCCAGCACTCAACTAAGAAGCAGCGAGGTAACAGCAAAAGCCGAACTGAGTTTGGTGTAGAAGCGCCGTCAAGTTCAGCGGGTCGGTCGAGCTCAGCTGGGCTTGCAGAGGAAGGAACGCCGTTGTCGAAGCGCGGCAAAAAGCACAGCACTGGCACGAATAAGCGCAGCACTTCCCCCGGGCCCGGTTCTTCCCCAGCCCAAAAAGCGCGGCGTGCTCGCACCAGTCATTCTTCATCCCCCGAGCCAGGAGACCTCATGCTAGACTCCTCGCCCTTGACGCAGCACCCTTCCGCCGCCGCCGCCGCCGCCGCCGCCGCGGTACACATGAATCTGCTCATCACTGGTCTCGACGACAAGCTGTCCTCTTCAAACGAACGCACGCTCGCCAAACTCGGCATCACGCTCGTATCAGACCCCATCAAAGCTACCCACGTCATTGCGCCGCGCGTCTGCAAGACCCAAAACTTTCTAGTCAGCCTCGCGAACGGGCCCGTGCTGCTCGACCGAGCCTACCTTGACGCGTGTCTGATCCCGGCGCACCGCAAGGCCGCGCCTGGGGTTGACGAGTACTTACTCCAAGACCCCGCCAGCGAGGCCTCGATCCTGCACTGCACGCTGGCCGAGCTGCAAGAGCGCGCGCGCAAGTACAAGGGCACGCTGCTAAGCGGGTACACGTTCAACGTGGCGCCCAACATTCGCGGCAAATTCGAGGTGATCAACATCATTGTGAAAGCGCACGGAGCCCACTCCTGTGTCTTGATCAAGTCCGCTGCCAAGGCTCAGTTCAGTGAGCCGAGTGACGACGGTAAGGTCATATTGCTGGCGGCGCCTGAGCAGCAAAGCCTAATCACCAGTTTCAAGCACCATTTTGCTGCGACGGAGTACACCCCCTACTGTTTTACGGCTGAGTGGCTTTTGGTTTCGATTCTACGCATGCAGCTCGATTTTGGCGCCGAGGGTGCACTCTAGAGTTACGTATGAATGTATACATTCAATGAATAATTATTAACCCAGTTTCTTTTTCTTTCTTACTATTTCATCAAATCAAATCATAACCACTCAAGCATCATACGTAGAAGCGGAGACGTTACCTCCGCGACCAGTCCAGTTAATGTGGATGTTGGAGTCCTTGGGCAGCTTCTCGCTGGCAAACTCGTCGAGGACCTTAAAGGTGTGGGCACCAAAGTAGTCACGCTGGGCCTGGAGCAAGTTGGCAGGGAGACGAGCGCTTCTGTAGCCATCGTAGAAAGAGAGAGCAGTAGAGAAGGCAGGAGTGGGAATACCCCACTTGGCAGAGGTGGCAACAACTTCTCTCCAGGCGGGCTGGGCAGTGTTGATGGCGTTGTGGAAGAAGTCGTTGAAGAGAAGGTTTTCCAACTTGGGGTCAGCACGGTAGGCCTTGGTGATCTCACCGAGGAAGACGGATCTAATGATGCAGCCACCTCTCCACATGAGGGCAATGCCGGCGTTGTTAAGCTCCCAGCCGTACTCCTTACCAGCCTCACGAATCAGCATGAAACCTTGAGCGTATGAGATAATCTTAGAAGCATAAAGAGCCTGCTCAAGGTTGTCAACAAACTCCTTCTTGTTGCCAGTGAACTTGGGAATGGCGGGGCCTTCCAGGATCTTGGAGGCTCTGACACGCTCGGGCTTGATAGCAGACAGGGTTCTTGAAAAGACAGCCTCGCCAATGAGAGTTACGGGGGTGGCAAGATCGAGAGCATTGACAGCAGTCCACTTACCAGTACCCTTCTGACCAGCAGTATCGAGGATCTTCTCGACAAGGGGAGTTCCATCGTCATCCTGGAAGGCAAGAATATCACGGGTAATTTCAATGAGGAAGGAGTCCAAAACACCCTTGTTCCACTGAGCAAAGACCTCGGCAATTTCCTTGTCGTTGAATCCAGCACCTCTCTTCAAGAGATCGTAAGCCTCGCAAATCAATTGCATGTCACCGTACTCAATACCATTGTGAACCATCTTGACGTAGTGGCCGGCACCAGCGGGTCCGACCCAGTCGCAGCAGGGCTCGCCGTCGGTCTTGGCAGAGATGTCCTGGAAAATGTCCTTAATGTGAGGCCAGGCATCGGGGTGTCCACCGGGCATGAGAGAGGGGCCAGTACGGGCACCCTCTTCACCTCCAGAAACACCAGAGCCGACAAAAAGAAGACCCTTCTTCTTGAGCTCCTCGAAACGGCGGTTAGAGTCGGGGAAGTGAGAGTTACCACCATCAATGATGATGTCACCCTTCTCAAGGTGGGGCTCAAGCTGGGAGATGAAGTTGTCGACAGCGTCACCGGCCTTGACGAGGAGAATGATACGGCGGGGTCTCTTCAGGTTTGCAACGAGCTCCTCAATGGAGTGAGCACCGATAATGCTCTTGCCCTTGGCCTCGTTGGCCATAAAGTGGTCAACCTTGGAAACGGTTCTGTTGTAAGCCACAACGGTGTAGCCATGATCAGCAGCGTTCAAGATCAGGTTCTATCCCAACAAAACAGCGTGATTAGTAAGGGTCGAATTTCGATGCACTCGATGTACGTACCTGGCCCATAACAGCCAAACCAATGAGACCGATATCTTGGAATCGTGGGTTAGTAGAGAAAGCGTGGATTGAGTGATGTAGACATACCACCACTAGAAAACAAAAGTTAGCAAAGTTCATGGAAAGTGTGAAATAAATGAGGTTGACCAAAAAAAAAACAGATAAACTCTGATTCAACCTGAAAAAGAGTGTATGCCATTGTTATTGCAGCCGAAAGATCAAAGTAATGCCGCAACGTGATACAAGGCTGAAAAAAACAAGTCAAAACTGCAAAGTCCTAGCATTGAGCGTTGGATGGACATTATTTGACCAGAAACAGGCTGATACGCTTTTTTCCTCGAGTGGAAAATGATTGCGCAATCGGCAATGGCAAAACCCGGCCAGAACATGAAAAGTTTGGTCGGCGAAATAGGAAATTGAGTCACTTACGTAGGAGCAGACATTGTAAATAGCTTTCGAAGCGAAACTTTCAACGGATTGAGGTAAAACAAGAGGGAGAATGAAGATTTCACGATGGAAGGGAGAGGAAGGGAAAAGAGGGAAAGAAATTAAAAAAAAGGTTGGGAAAGGCAGAGTATTTATAGGTTTTTTTGTGTTGAATTGACTTTGGCAGCGATTTGGGTTGCTGCAGGCCCAAAAGGAAAAAACGACATCAGTCTTGTCACCATGATAGGCGGGTAATCACTGACTACAACGGACTAGTACCAATATTGGTTAACGTACTTTCCCTTTTTAAACCACCATCAAAACCAGAGATGAAAGGCGGTGAAGACAGTGGTGATTGAGGTCAAATAGATGGATCATGAACAGTGGTCTTGATGGTGGTGGTGTTGGTGGTGGTGGTGATGATGGTGATGGTGGTGGAGAGACCCTGTCAAACTGTCCAAGGTTGTTGAGATTCAACTGTTGAGACCTGACAAAACCCGCTTTCTCCATCACAACGCAAGATCTACGGATCCATGTACTCACTCACCACTTACCAGCAGTCAATTGAATTGAATCTGCTCAAAGAACCCTCAGTCGGGGCGTTCTTATAATTTCATCTTGGCTGAATTAGCAAAAAGCTGCTGTTTCTGGCTAACGATAAAAGAAATGGTTGGGATCAGTGTGCGAACGTTCTACAGGATTCTACCGTTTGATCCACCATGAAATAAGGTCGAGGCTGAATCATTTATAAATAATATGGACAAATGATCTCAGCACAAAGAAACGAATGGACTCGAAGTTATTCAGTGGAGAAACCGTTTCACCGATTGCCCATGGAACTTGACAGCCATGACAACTTTCCAAGCCTCGCACTGATTTATAAACCCAGATCTGTATTTACAACGGCAGAATTATATAATAATATTCAGACAACCATCATCAAAATGTCCAACACATGATGCTCTGAATAATCTCATGTTTAATGATCCGTTATGCATGGCTGAGTGTAGTCAGCATTCTGCAGTCTGCCACCCTGATCTTCTGAAAGTTGAGTCTCGACGATCTCACAGTCAACAGCGTATTCCGGAGACACCCGTCTTTCACTTTCTCGGGATTGGTCTAACACCAACCCGGAATTTCCACAGCCCCAGACTCTCAAAATGATCTTGCACAATTCCAATAGCCATTCAACCGAAGGATACTCAAGCTCAACAGTTGAGGTCGAAAGGTCCTTGACCTGAGCAAACAAGTCAAAGAGCTTTGAGATCCTCGACCTTGCGGTTTGGCCTGAACTTAAAATGATTTTAAATGGCCAAACCGATAGAAACCTTTTCGCCATTAATTGCAGAGGCTAATCTGATGTCAAGAATTTCTTTTCGGGATTCGCCCAAGAATTTCTTGTCCGGGATTCGTTCAAAAGCTTCTTTCTCTGATTGGCCAGATTTATATCTTATCAGATCATCATCATTATACTTTCCATTACCATTGATACTCACCGAGCGCTCAACTTCTCTCAATATTGAAGTTACGAAAACGCTAACAGACCCCCTAAATTTTTCATCTAGGACGGCTGAATCCAAGTACTCCCCAGCAGTGTAAAAAATCCAGGTAGCTGAAAGACGCTGAGATTCAACATCTCAAGCCCAAACCTCGACATGCCCAAATCTACTCATTCCCAGATATTCAAACAACAAGTCAATTTCACCTGAAATCTAAGCGCATGCCCACACACTCTAAGCTAAGCTGAGCTGTGGTAGCATTGAGATAGTCCGACACAGCTAAACTCAAGACTTCCCTCGCTAACCCGCAGAATTACAAATGACCGGCAGCAGACTTTACGACGCGGTACGTGTGGGCACCGCCGCCCAGAAAGTGCTTACCAGGTCCCTCGAGCTGTACAAAAAGGACTGCAAAAGCGTGATTGAGAGCTCGTCGGTCCTGCGATCTGTGTACGAAAACAGTACTCTGCTCCAGATTGGACTGCGCGCGTCGGGCAGCGACTTGTTCAAGAAATCGGCGCCTAAACGGTACACAAAAAGAGAACCGGATTCTGCCAAGATGGCAGCGATGGCGGCTGCGGCGTCGGCAGGTGTGAAGCAGGGCGGCTCGACGTTCGAGACCGCTAAGCGCCCAACGGTGGCCCAGCAGCAGCACACGAGCCCGGGCACGGCCAACGTAAATCAGATTAGGGAGTACAGCACTAAGAAAGAAGAAAGGCAGTACGAGATGGAGAGCTCGGCAGTGCCGGCGAGCAGAATTGAGAGGCTGTTTCACTATGGATCGCTGGCGACGGGGCTGGGCATGGGTGCACTGAGCGAGGGCATCAGGCGGTTGGGTAGCGATTCCAGCAGCTCGCAGGGGTCTGTGATGCTGTCGCCTGCTAACTTGGAGCGCATGGTGCGCAAGTTTTCACAAATGAGAGGCGCCGTGCTCAAAGTAGGCCAGTTGCTCTCGTTTCAGGGTCAGTAGACACATTGCGAAGCAAGGGACGAGAGATGGTGCTAACAGTAGTAGATGCTAAGATTTTGCCGCCGGAAATTCAAAAAGTGATGGCACGGGTCCAGAACTCCGCAAACTACATGCCGCGCGGCCAGCTTGAGCGCGTGATGACCAAGAACTTCAGCAGCACTTGGCGCACCGACCTGTTTTCAGCCTTTGAGGACTACCCCATGGCTGCTGCGTCAATTGGCCAAGTGCATGCCGCTACGCTGGTCGACGGCACCCCGGTCGCAGTCAAAGTGCAGTATCCAGGCGTGGCAGACAGCATTGACTCGGATCTCAATAATTTGACACTCCTGCTCACGGCGTCTAGGTTTCTGCCAGAGGGCTTGTTTTTGGATAAGACTATTGATAACGCGCGGGTCGAGCTCAAGTGGGAATGCGACTATGTCAGGGAAGGAAAGGCACTGACCAAGTTTGCGGAGCTGCTCAAGGACGACCCCGTGTTCGTACTGCCAAAGGTCTACGCCCATGCGTCGACACCCCAGGTTCTCACCATGGAACGCATGTGGGGCCAGGAGATCACCAAGGTTGAATGGGACCAAGAGACCAAAGATTGGATTGCCAGCAACATCATGCGCCTCTGCCTGCTCGAGATAGCCAAGTTTAAGTACATGCAGTCTGACCCGAACTGGGCCAATTTCCTCTACAACGCCGAATCGCACAAGATCGAGCTGCTCGACTTTGGGGCCGCGCGCGAGTACGCGCCCGAGTTCATTGCCAACTACCTCGGCGTGCTGCGGGCTGCTGTGCGCCGCGACCGCGAGGCCTGCCGCACGTACTCTGTCAAGCTCGGGTACCTGACGGGCCTCGAGTCGCAGGCCATGCTGGACGCGCACATTGACTCTATCTTGGTGCTGGGCGAGCCGTTCAGCCGCAGTTTTAGCGGCGACGCGCCGTACAACTTTGCGAACCAGACCATCACGGACCGCGTTAGGACCAATATTGGGGTCATGCTGAAGGAGCGCCTGACGCCGCCACCGGAGGAAACGTACAGCTTGCACAGAAAGCTGTCGGGGGCTTTTCTGCTGTGTGCGAAACTGAATGCGACGGTGCCCTGTCAGCAGTACTTTGAGGAGATTGTGGGTTTGTAACGCAAAGGCGATGTATATATTTTACTTACATAATAAAAGCCGTTCACTGCTTGATGATTTTAAATCTTTCATTATTAGGGCAATGCATATATGATGGATAGGCTTGTAAAAATACTTGGATATTCTATGATGAAGGCGATATATAAACGGCAAAACAGTCTCACTCTTTCCAAGGCCTGCCAAGTCAAAAGCGAAAAACAAAAACATTCATGTAGGTAGAGTAATACTATAAAATAAAATATATAAAAATAAAAATGAAAAAAAAAAAAAGATAAATAAATCAGTGACAATCTCAAAAGTCCCCCGTTTAATACTTTTTGCGGGAGGCAGGCGAAAGCGTCAATGGCAGCAGTTTGCCCGAACTCATCACAGGCGGGGGGATGATCGGCGACGGCGACCTTGGGGTCGACGACACACTGCTTTGGCTTCGATGGCCCGAGGCCGACGACGAGTTCTGCGACATTGCCGCAATGACTTTGCTGCGGGCCTCGATCAGGGACCTTCTATTCGCTTTCGACACCGACGCGCTTCGCTCCGAGCGCGCCTGCGACCGCTGGTTCAACCGGGCCTGGGCCCCTTCAAATATGCGGACCCGGTGCAGAATCATGTCTTGCACAAACTGCGCCGGGTGTTTGTCGGTCATGCTCAGCGCCGTCGTGAACCGCGGCCGCAGAATGTACGGCGCCAGAGTGCGCGCCAGATTCTGGACCGCAGAGGGGACAGGTTCCGCGCCGTCGAAATCGGGGTCCTCGGATTCCGGAAGGCCGCAGATCTCGGCTAGGTGGGTGAAAAGGGTTTGCAGGCAGGTTATGTTGACGCGGGGGAGATGCGTGATGAGACCCACGAGACGGTCCACGCGCTGCATGACCTGCGCCTTGACTTCGTCGGGGGTCTCAATCACGCCGGCGGAATCGTTGCTCTTGGTATATGTCGTTTTGATAATGTCATAGACAGTGGACGTCACAATCGAGTCCGGGAGCTCCAGCAGAAACTCTTTCAAAGTCGAAATGACCACCTGCAGGGGCACGCCGGAGAACACTTCAAACCCATCAAACTCCCTGCCATTATTGATTTGGTTGCGCAAATTCTGGATTTCAGAGAGCGGCGACTGCTGGGCCGCCCACAGAGACGCTAGAATTTCTTTAGACGTATCGGAGAGCCCATGGTACTTGGCACTCAGAGTAATGTCAGGGCTAGAACGGCTCGAACCCACCGCTGTCTTTTCACTGCCGTCACTGGCCACGCTTTGATTATCAGCCACTTCATAATCCTCGTCTCCACGGAGAGTGCTGTCCTGGGACTCTTTGTCATCCTCACTAGTAAGCGCCAAAGGACTGGTTAAATAATCAATACATGACGTGACCACATGCGAAGAATGTTTGAGATCAACTCCAAAGGATTGGATTTTCGTTGAGTTGAAAAAGTTGTCGTACACGACTGGTTTAGGAGCATAGTAACCTGACTTGTATCTTTCAATCAGATAATCTAGATCTTTCAAGGGATCAACAAACTGTTCATGAAGTGCCATTCGGGATACAGACTCGTTGAGCCCTTCAATGGTTTTCGCAGCCGCAGCTGAAAAATCGCGGAGTACAGTTTTCACAGCCTTTACTCTGTCCCGCTCACACTGCTGCATGAATGTAAGCGCCTCAATTATAGACTGTTCCAGTTTGCACCGCTGCACGTCCAGGGCGTTCACAATGGCTTTGTACTGCTGATCCACATCCGCAATTTCTCTTTGCAGCTTTAGGATTTGCGACTCGTGCGATTTCATATCGGTCTCCTTGCCCTCTTCCTGCGATCCCGACGGCAAAAATCCCGAAATGTACCCGGACACCTTTGTCAACTTTGACATTGAGTTTTGGCTAAAATGCCCTGAAGTGGGACTACTAGTCGCTGCTGCGGATTGAGCCTCAACAGCAACGGCCCCTGGCGAGTAGTCAATAGCCTTTGGTTGCCACTGGTATCGGGATTGCGTAGTTCCTGAAAATCGGCTGCCAACTGATCCTACCAGACGGATAAAGCCGTGATCCACGAGGCCTTGCCCAAACTTTTCAGCATCCCCCAAGCTCTTCAAACTGAGATATTTGCGCACCCAAAGCACAATATCCTCGCCCAGTGATACGTTGTCGTAGGATCCTAGTATAGAGAAGCGGATGGTTGCGCGAGATATGCTGTACAGCATGCTGGAGAGTAGCGTGCCAAAGGTTTCGGGTGTATACATGACTCCTGCCAGCTCAATAGAACCGGGAGCCGTCGCATCAGCAGGTTTCGCGCCTTCTACTCTTTCGTCTATTGCGCTTGCCGTCAATGATTGTCGCAAGGGTGAAGAGAGGTTAGCTTTTCGCATGGAGGGATCCGCATTGTCTTCCAGCTGCCTCGCTTTCGCAAAATACGACTGCTGCATTTTGTAGGCATTCCCTACGCCTTTTTGATAGTCCTTGGCCATGCTTGTCAAATTCGAGCGAGTCGACGATATCCGGTTCCTGTGGGATTCGGCGTACTGTGAGAATGGCCCACGCACAAGCCGCTCCAAATTGGCCGCAATATGCGCATGCTGGATTCCCTGATTTCTAGTCTCCTCTAAAAATGACTCAAAGCCTTGTTTCAAAGAAGCTCCTTCGTCCCGGTTGAAGCCAGCGCTGGCAACTCGTGATGTGGCGTTCTCTTGCACTGCCGTTTGCAGGTTGGAAGCATATGCCGATTCCAGCGAGATGCGGGCCGTGATGAAGTTCAAAACTTGGTTATTTTCAGCAACGCCCTGGTCTAGTTTGTCAAACAGGACCACCAGGCCGGAGATGTAGTCCGGCGTCCAGAACGAGCTTGCAAACGTGTGAGAGTGATGCATGTTTGCCTTGGGGGGCGTATCCTTCACCATGATTCTCCTGGTCCTTTCTGTGAGATGCAAGTACACAAACAATAAACAGACAAAAGGCAGTGAAGCACAGGAAACCAGAACAACGAAGCAAAAGACGAAATATGGTAACTTGGCAAGGAGGAAGAAAAATCCAGATTAACCCGTTATTCTGGGCACAGACGCTAGCCATGTATACAGGGTTAGGTCTATATGTTCCTTAAATTATCCAAGTCGAGTTGAGACCTCAACAGGTTGACGCCTTTTAGGGCCGACTTTGCAGTACCAGCCAGGGCAGTAGACGCAGGCGGCCAAGGAGAATTCAGCCAGCAATTTGGGCTTCATTGTTGTGGCCCAGCTTGTCTGGACAAGAGCCTAAAGTGGCTGTTTGAAAGGCAGCCTGAGAGCCAGCCACCCAACGGCCAACTATAGCCATGGACGTAATTAAAGAGGCAAGGCCATTGCAGACGCGTCAATTGTACCGCCCTGGAATCTATATCTGGTCCTAATATTAGACGAAACATGGCGGCTCATCGTCATGCGACCCACTCACATATGTCAGTGGGATAATATTGCATAGCTCTATGGTTTTGACGGCTGGACCCGTTAATTCAGACATATGTATATCTTGTAGCCCTAGAATCTTTCTACTCATAGTAGGCATGGTCATTCAGATATGATTGCATTTTGGTTTAGTGCGAGGACTAATTGTTTAGACCCATGGATAGGTTAAACTGCTGGTAGTCAACACTTGTTGATGCTGAAACTGGGCTGCAGTGCCAATCTCATGTACGGGCTTCAATCAAAAACGGCAGCATTCACCTGGATGACTATGCAAGGGTAATGAGCAGTGTAGATCTCGAACTGTAGCCTTGACGTCTTGTAACCTTGAAATTTTAATAATCAATCGAGGACGTAAGATGTGCTATATACTGTGATTTTTGCAACCTATCTTAGCCTGATACTGTTTAAGCTGGAACTAAACTACACGGCTGATCCCTGACAAAGCTATGTTTTTAGCAGTTTTTCTGCCCCCAGACATGATGTTTCTCTCTTCCTGACCTCATCTGTGTCTATAATCTTGATCTCTTCACAGTTTTAAGCTTTTCAGAGTCTCAAGCTTTTCAGAGTCTCAGGTGTCTGGGGTAGGCACTCGGCAACTCTCAACGCCATACTTTTGACAGGCTCACGCAAAACAGGCCGAGAACCCCAACCCAGAGTTCTAGCCCAGCTCTTGTCCTCTCCACACTCGCCAAGATCAACTTCATCCTCTGAGTTGACATATATTGACCAACCTTCGCATCATGGCTGACTCCAGCATATCTTCGGCAAGTGAAACACATAAGCAGGGACCCCGATTTACGCGTGAGGGTCCTTCACAAGCTATATTGCGGTTTCCGCAGGCTACAGCGCCAGATATCAGTATGTAGAAGAATTACACCCCACTTGAACGGAGTTGCTAATCAGAATAGTCCGCGCCAACCAGAAAGATTCATACATTGAGGCCTTGCTTTACGAAAAGATACAGACTGTTGTTCGACAATTCAAGGGTATTTTTTTTTTTTCTGATTTTTTGTAATGTGTTGGATCTGTGTCTAACTTTTGAGCGATCTAGGATCAAGGTTCACCCACACTTATACCTCGGAACTTGAGGCAGCGACCAAGTTTTTATATCTAGCATTCACGACTATTCTCGGGACTAGGACTCTAGGTGAAGAGTACACAGATCTGTTTTACACGACGGCAGATGGATCGCAGATTCCGTCAGCGCTGCGCCGGTCGGGCTACGTTTTTTCGAATGCCCTGATGCCGGTCCTGGCTCTCCGCATTCTGCCCAAGTTCAAGCAGCGCCTACAGGCCGTGATCCAGCGACAAGAGAGCCAGGGCAGCGGCAAGTGGATGTCAGTGCTATTAGACAACATCCCGTCGCTGCAGACGATTCTGTCAGTGCATTTGGCTATATTTTACTTTACAGGTTCTTATTATCAGTTGTCGAAGCGGATATTCGGGCTTAGATATGTGAGTATCATCCGATTTATGCCAGAGACCAAAATTATTTTTTGCTAATCATAGAATAGGCGTTTGGACACCGGGAAGAAAACCAGAGTGGGCGGGTTGGGTACGAAGTGCTTGGTGCGCTTTTGCTGGCCCAAATTGCTTTCCACGGACTTACCAGAATCCGGCGCTCTTTAACACCGTCTTCTGCTTCTACAGTGACCCATGATTCCGGGGATTCTCCTGCAGAACAACTCAAAACCATTCTTGTGCCCGCCTCGTCCTCGGCCGCGCCGCCTCAAGACAACGCAAAAATCTCAATTTCACTTCAAGACCCCACTGCGCTGGCCTACATTCCCGAGGCGTCGCGGTCTTGCGTGCTTTGTTTATCGCTCATGACGGATCCCGCGTCGACCGTGTGTGGACACATTTTTTGCTGGACGTGCATTTGCGAATGGTGCCGGGAAAAGGTACGTATTATTACTCACTCACTCACTCACTTGCAAGAGAGTGAGAGTGCAGATTGTGTTCCAATGCTAACTAAGCTATTTTTGTAGCCAGAGTGTCCCCTGTGTCGACAATCATGCCAGGAGCAAAACATTTTACCTTTAAGGTAGAATTTGGATCATCCCACTTACGCCCCGGAGTTTCAACCAATTGTAAAATAGAGATTGTTCTACGATACCAAATCTTTTTTTGAATATTTAAGGGAAACGGTTCTATTCAATAGAGGGTCTTACTAATTAGCTAAAAGGCATCTGATAGCTTACCTTCGAGAGACTAGTCTCCAGTCAAGAAATTTTTTTTTGATTTTTTTTTTTGGTTTCTTAATTTAAATGGAATAGTAAAACAATGACAAGTCGTAATCAATGGAGATTAAAGAAAGAAAAGAGTGAAATTTTATTGGATAGAGCAGTTAATAGCTTTAGTGCCTGGAACCGGTCTGAACCTGGCTGTAACCGCGGAAAGGATTGGACTTCTTCTCCTTCAGAATCTCGTCCGACTTTTCCTGCCACTCTCTGTTCATGGTCACACCCAGACCCTCAGAGAAGTACTGGCCGACGAAGAACAAGCAAGTGGCCACGACAAGGGCGCCCGCAACGCCTGTAAAAATCTTAGTCCACTCGCCGTCAGGGTGAATGGGCTTACGGGGACCCCAGGTACCGTAGGAAATGTAGTGAGCGGCCTTTTTTTCGCTGTCAGTAAGCTCGAGCCATGGGCCCTTCTGTCTCTCTGCAAGCTGCGAAATAATGTCCTTCTGCTCCTCGACGCTCATCTTCTCCCAGCGAGTCTCCAAGTTGACAATTGTGGGAGTGGAAATGACGTGGGCAAATCTGACTTGAGAAAGTCGGGCAATGCTTTGGCGGGCGGGTCGGACAGCTCTCAACATGGTGAATGTGCTACAAAACGATGGGGATGGTTAGAATGGAAGGGAATAGAGAGTAGAAAGTAGAACGTCACAATTGAACAGCCGTGCATATGCAGAAAACGCAGCAGACCACTAGAATAGGAACTTACAATTGGGGTAGGAAGAAAACGATGAAGTAGGAATTGGGTCTTTTAAAGGCCTTGAGAAAGGATAGGAGAACAAGAAGAAGAGAAGAAGAAGAATTAGGAATGAATGAAATAAATTTTAGAATTTTTTTTGCATTTTGTTCAAAAGTGTTGTTAACTTTTTGTAAACTCGTTTTTTGCCATATAAATTTTATATGAGAAAAAAAAAAAGAAAAAACATAAAAAAAAAAAAAAGTCGTACGGGTTCTTGAAAGCTTGTTGGTATTTGACCAATAGAAATTAGCGGAAATGCAAAAATTAGCTGATTTCGGGTTTTCCCACAAACACACACGCGGGATATGCAGGAGAATCCCTTACCTGCACAATTTCCGTGAATTCAGACCAGATCCATAGACATAGAAAAAAAAAATAAGAAAAAATAAAAATAAAACAAAAGAAATCGACCCCGGTGAGGGTTGAACTCACGATCTCACGATTAACAGTCGTGCGCCTTAACCAACTTGGCCACGGAGTCAATTTTTTATTGTCAATTTTATGAGTTGCGTAATTCATTTACTCAACGCCATAAAATGCCATTGGCCTTTTTACAGTGGAAACAGCTTTAATAATATTTTTTATTAATAGATATACGTGTGAAAATAATTTTGACACATTTTGGCCATGTTTGGAACTATTTTGACACCTTTTGTGTCGTGTTGAAATTTTGCGCTGGAAAACGTGGGGATGCAAATTACCACCCACAATTCGACATTACAAGGAAGTTATCCTTCGATTACAAACAAATAAAAAAGCGTTGACAGTTGACTGGATCAGTAGAAATAAAAGCTCAAATATGATGTGGAACTTTTCAAGTTGTTTGGCACTTTCCAGAATCCTGCAACAGAATTAGAATCAGAATTGTAGAGATATATCATCAACTGAAGTTAATTTAACTTTGTTTGATTACATTTCAACATGTCCATAATGTATAAATGCTTTCTAAAAAGTAGTTACTAAATTTCTTGTTCATGTAAAATCGATCTTGTAAAACCAATCAATGGCATTGTTCTAAGATCTGGGATTGCCTGGCATTATTAGTTGTTGATTTCGTAGAAAACTTTCTTCCTGTGTTTCAGTAGACTCTACATGCTGATTCCATCTAGCTCGCTTATAAAAGCAGTGTCTTATGGGCTTGTTATTGTTGCGTGCCGTATTATATCACTTTCAACAGTCTCAAATCTCTGATCTTGATCACTTTCCAATAACGGTTCCTGATCCGCAGTCCCTTGCAGGCGAGATGCGCGCATGTTATTACGTGAACAAAGAAACAATTGCAAAACAAACTACAGCTCAAGTCATCACAAGTTAAATTTTCAAACTTTTTTTGAATTTTGTCCAACAAAATGCTTATAATATACACATCACAAATAAATCTTTACTTCCTAAATTGTTTTTATTATCCCAGACCAAATCAACTCACCCGCAGCAGCAGTAGTCAGGGTTTTTTTTAACGGGTGTTGAGAGCCTTGGTGACAACACGCTTGAGGCCAAGCTCGGCCTTTCTGTAGTCATCAGCAGTAGCCTCCTTGATCTCAAGAGCAGCCATGGCGTCGGAGAGGGCAGCCTCAATACGGTCCTTGCCTCCACGCTTGACCTTGGCAATCACACCGGGGTCAGAGACGGTAGCCTCAATGCTGGAGATGTAGGACTCAAGGTGCTGCTTGGCCTCGTGGCGCTTGGAGAAAGCCTCGTCGGCGGCCTTGAAGTTCTCGGCGTCGTTGATCATCTTCTCAATGTCGTCAGAGTTCAGGCGACCAACAGAGTTGGAGATGGTGATGTTGGCAGAGCGGCCAGTGGACTTCTCAATGGCAGTGACCTTGAGGATACCGTTGGCATCGACCTCGAAAACAGCCTCAAGGACGGGCTCACCGGCCTTCATGGGAGGAATTCCCTTGAGATCAAACTCACCGAGCAGAGTGTTCTCGGCACAGTTGACACGCTCACCTTGGTAAACAGGGAACTGCACGGTGGTCTGGTGGTCACCAACAGTGGTGAAGGTTCTTCTCTTGAGGGTAGGGACAGTGGTGTTACGGGGAACAACAGGAGCGAAAACATTGCCCTCCATGGCAACACCAAGGGAAAGAGGAACAACATCGAGCAAAAGCAGATCCTGGGCCTCCTCGGAGGTGGCCTGGTTGGTCAGCAGAGCACCCTGAACGGCAGCACCGTAGGCAACAGCCTCATCGGGGTTGATGGACTTCTCGAGCTGCTTGCCGTCAAAGAAGTCGGAAAGCATCTTCTGGACCTTGGGAATACGGGTGGAACCACCAACAAGGACGACCTCGTCAACCTTGGACTTGTCGATCTTGGCGTCCTTGAGGACCTGCTCGACAGGGGAAAGAGTGGACTTGAAGAGAGCAGAGTTGAGGTCCTCAAAACGAGCACGGGTGATGTTGATAGAAAAGTCCTCACCACCGGACAGAGAGTCGATCTCAGCAGTGGTCTGGGAGACGGAAGACAGAGATCTCTTGGCACGCTCAGCGGCAGTTCTAAGTCTTCTGAGGGCACGAGCATCATCGGAAATGTCAATGCCAGTCTTCTTCTTGAAGTCAGCCTTGAAGTGCTCAAGGAGGTTGGTATCGAAATCCTGACCACCAAGATGGGTGTCACCAGCAGTAGCCTTGACGTTGAAGACACCACCCTGGATAGAAAGCAGGGAGACATCGAAAGTACCACCACCAAGATCGAAAATGAGAACATGCTTCTCCTCGTCGGTCTTACCGGCACCAAGACCGTAAGCAATAGCGGCGGCAGTGGGCTCGTTGATGATACGGAGAACGTTGAGGCCGGAAATGGCACCAGCGTCCTTGGTGGCCTGTCTCTGGGCATCGTTGAAGTAAGCAGGGACAGTGATGACGGCCTTCTCAACCTTCTTGCCAATCTTGGCTTCGGCAATCTCCTTCATCTTGGTAAGAACCATGGAGGAGATCTCCTGGGGAGAGAAAGTCTTGGTTTCGTTCAGGTAAGAAACTTCGACAAGAGGAGCACCGTTGGAGTCGATGACCTTGAAGGGCCAGGTCTTGATATCCTTCTGGACGGACTCGTCATCGAAACGTCTGCCAATCAGACGCTTGGCATCGAAGACGGTGTTCTTGGGGTTAAGAGCAGCCTGGTTCTTGGCTGCATCACCAATGAGTCTCTCCTTGTCAGAGAAAGCGACAAAGGAGGGAGTAACACGGTTACCTTGCTCGTTGGCAATGATCTCAACAGAGCTGTCGTAAGTGGCAACACAAGAGTAAGTGGTACCCAAATCCTGACCGTCTGTTAGCGCTTCAAGTCATGAACAAAAATTATTTTGGCTTTGAAAAAAACTTACGATACCAATGGCACCAGGGAAAGTTCCGTCACCAGCAGTAGACATCTATGGATCGGTTATTAGTACAGTGATTGGCAATAGGTTGCAAACAGACTACACACCTTGTATATGTGTTTCTTGTGTTTCTGACTCTCAAGGAGGATAGAGGAGAAAAGAGGAAGAGAGAGAAAAGAAGGTGCAAAATTTTTTCGCCGTGTTTTACTTTGACTGAAAAATCTTTTTCTACACTAAAACAAAGTGAAAAGTTGGTGCTCAGAAATATACACGCAGTCTGACATCTACGGGGCTAGGGCTATTGCCAAATGTGAAGAGCCCGGGAAAGTTCAAACGAGAAATCCATTCAGAAACCAAACAAGAACAGAACTATTTCAGTGAAGAGGTTGAAGAGAGAGAGGTAAAGATTACAGCTGGTGTCGGGCAAACTTGACGCCATCGACAGCAGGATCGTTGACAAACCAGTATACACTTTGGGCTGACAGCACATTGACCTGAGCTGAGGGAAGAGAAACGTCACGGTCGTCAAAGATGCGCTTGAGAATAGGAGCTTTGCCAGCACCTTCAGCAACAAAGGCAATTTGTTTAGCACCCTCGAGAACAGGCTTGGTGAGGGTAATTCTTCGAGGAGGAGGCTTGGGAGAGTCGTCGATGGGGGCCACAACAAGTTCTTTCTCCTCCAACAGTTTGTGACCAGGAAAAAGCGAGCAAGTGTGGCCATCAGGTCCGCAACCCAGGAGCACTAGATCGAACTTTGGTACGAGGCTAGACTGAGAGTGCTTGGCATCGAGAAAAACAGATGACGTAGGGAGGGTCTTTTCAAGAACTTTGGCGTAGTGGGCAGCAACCTCGGTAGAAGATGCGTTCTTCGCAACCAAGTCAGCATCGATTGTGTAGACCTTGGGCTGGGTGGGGAGGTGATCGAGCAGTTCTTTCTTGGTCAAGCCGTAATTAGAATCTTCATGATCCAAGGGCACAATTCGCTCGTCAGCAAAGTAGATCTTCCACTTGGCCCACTGGATCTCGGGGTGGGCAAGCAAACCCTTTCGCAGCACGCTGACAAGGCTGCCTCCAGACAGTGCAACATTGAAGTTGCCATGACTAGCAATTGCATCGTTCTGGCACTTGATGACAGTAGAAGCAACGGCAGCAGCCACCTGCGAGGACTCAGCGTACGAATAGACGATAGGAGTAGGCATTTTGAATGGATGGTAGGAGAAAGAACTTGTTGAGAATCGGATAGCGAGTAAAGACGGATGAACCTAACCCAACCAACAATTCATGCATGGCTGATGAATGAAATCCAGATCTTTTGCTTGTATTTTAGTCCTAAATACATGAAAACATGGTGGTAAAAGATATATATATATATATATTTTTTCGCAGTTATAGTATTAATAATAAACAAGAGAATTTACTGAAGATTGGTATACTTTTCCATCAGAGAGATCTCATGGTTGTAAGTCTCCTGTCTGAAAGATAAGCGGACATCAGGCACATTGGTCTTTTCCATTTCATTGCCTTCTGGGCCTGGTGTCTGGTAGTTGTCACCTAACCAGTGACGCTTAATGTTTCCTTCAAATCCAGATTGAATGACAGAGTTCCTGGCCAATTCACACATGTCAACGTTAGACAGTTTATAAATCTGGGCTGCGACAGAGTACTCTTCAATCAAAGGTTCCTTGGTGTAAGCAAACTGCAAAGGATCATCTGTAGAAAGAGATACGTTCAGTCCTCGCTTGAAGTAGCTGTGGAATGGGTTCTTATCGTAAGCCAAGAACAGAGCATTGTTACTGAGAGGCGACATGGCGACACCGATTTGCTCCAAGTAATACAAGTACTGAACAAACGGGATTTTACGCAGCAAAATTCCGTGATTGATACCTTGCGAGGTCAGGAAAGCGGAAACCAAGTGTTCAGGGTCTCCAGCCTCACCAGCGTGGGGACGTAGAACAAAAGTGTTGAAGCCTCGGTGCTTGCGCCACCAGTTCAATGAAGTCATGTTGGCATACAAGTAGTAAAGGTAGTAAGAGTAAGGTGGGTTTTGAGAAGAGTTCCAAAGCTTGGGAACAGGAAACTTGCGGTGGATTCTGCGACCAACCTTAGACTCATCGTCTACAGAGTCGAAGCCAATAACTCGCTGCAAAAAAATGTGCAGCTTAGGGTGACTGGAAGGATCCTGGGTGACTTCAAAGAGAGGCTTGAAAATGTTGTGCACAACTTCGGCAAAGTTCTTCACAATGCCGCTCTTGTAGTAAATATCGTACAATCGAGGAACCTGAATCAACCAGCGGACGTTGTTGGAAAAGAGTTTATTGTCAATGATCCAACCAGCCAGCTTGTCCCATTCATCTTCGGACCGGCCGTAGATGGAAATACGATATTCCACCATCTGATACTTGCTTTGCTCCAAATCATGCATGACTTCTTTGGTGATATCAGCAAGGTACTTGCCCTTGATGTAGTTGTCAGTCTTGAGGAAGATCTCACGCAAACGAGACTCGCCAATTGGATTGTACTTCAAGTTGAACTTGTCAAACCGGTGGAAAGAGTCCTTGTGAGCATGCATATCGAGGGTGTCAATGCTCAAGTCGTAGGCGCTGAGTTTCAAACTATCAAACACCTCGCTCAGTGTCAATACCTTGTTGTCACGGAAAATGACCTTTTCATTGGGACAGGTCTTCATCTTGTACTTGATGAAACGCAGTAAATGCTTCTGGTTCATGCAGGCACTGTGATGAACGTGAGTATCGACCTTACGAACATTGTAGAAGTCACGATGAGGTACCCGCTTGCTGTCAGCAATCTCTTGGTACTCATTGAGCAAAGCATAAAGATTCCATTTAGCTTCCAGGTATTGCAATCGTTTGAATGCAAAAGACTTGGCAGGGCCTTCTGCAGAGATGGAGATGATCTCGTCGAGATCAACGTAGTAATCACGAATAGTAGGAACCGATATAACTGGCATGTCATGCTTGAGAGCATTCTCACTTTCGTAAACCTGAAAAACTTCATTTTCGTCAGCCTTGAACTCCATTTCGCTCTTCCCTGGAATGTGGCAGTCTTCGAATTTGAACTCAGCGGGTACTGCATCGAGATTTTCAAAGTCTTTAGTTTCCGGGTTCCAAACTGGGCGAGGAGGCTCAGGGTAGATGACCCAAGAAGATTCGTCTCGTGGGTTGTCTCCCTCACATTGGAATGACAAACGCTGATACTTCCGGCGTTTCTCAATGCAGTTCTGCACTTTGCTGTACATAATGCCTAGCTCAGCAGCAATCTCAGGGTCTTCCTCCTCCCCGGGATGAACGTAAGTACCATCAATGTTCTGTCGATTGAAGGCTGCCTGAGTGACCTGCTTATGAGATCGAGCAGTTTTGCTCGTCTTGACTGACTCTGTCTCAGAATGATCAGGAAAGTGAGGAGGGGGAGGAGGACGGTTCATTTCAGCTTTGGCAAAAGAAGGCTTGCGAGTCAATCGGATAGGGCTTCCTGCGGTGTTGTCAATAGTGTGCTGGTTTAATGCTCGGTACTTTGCTTCGAGCTGGTGGATAGACTTGTCTTCAGCATATGAAAAGTGAGTTGAGGCACTTCTAGACAGCATCCGCATGCCTTCTTCGTCTTCTTCATCTTTATGAAGACTGTCTCCAGGATATCCCTCGTGGATGTACTCAGAGTCTGAGTCGTCCCCGCCGTAGGAACTGTAGTCTGCCTGGAACTGGACAGAGTTAGACATTGAAACGGCGCGCTTCATGGAGCCAGAAGTATTGATCTTGCCAAGTTCAGGCACCACATCCTTGGCCTCGTCCTCAGTAGGAGAGGAATTAGGCGACCTATCAGTTTTGCACATTATTTGAAAACTTGATCGAAGATTTTTGGAGGAGGAGAAGAATCAATCGGCCTTATCATTTTGATAGGCAGTTATTTCCAACCTAAAAAACGCCGTCGGCTATCCCGCGATCCGCGGCGGAGCACGTGTTTGGAATTTGTACGTGTTGCCATGACAACAAGTGTTTTGATTTGTATCAAGCTGACAGATAATGTGTAATCATGATGTCAGCATTTAGTATCGACAAGACCCAAACAAAAACAACACCAAACGTTTTTTTATTTTTATTTTACTCTCCTCCTACACGAACTAAACTTGACCAACTTGTTCTTCTCAACCACATTAATATTCTGAGATAATACAGGAAATACGCGATTTTTGACGCCGGTTTTTTTTACTGTATAATTTCATTAATACTTACAACTATTTCTGCGCCCACGTTTAATTTCGTTTTGTACGTGACTTGCTGAGCCATCGAACTTGATCATATCATCAAGACGCGTAACTGATTCGCCGATTCCACCTGTTTCAATATATATTTATTCTGAATCCCGAGTTGAAAAAAGTGAAACAATGGACAATTACGACTACTTGGAAGACGGTACGTGATTTTGTGACTTGGGTTTGACGTGAGTACTAACTTGCCCAGACTTTAATCCAAAGATATTGAAGGTCGCGGAACTGCGACGGATTTTCCTGTTCCACAACGTGGATTTTCCCTCGTCTGCAAAGAAAACAGACCTGCTTGACATTTTCCAGAAAGAAATAACTCCAAGAGCCAAGGCTCTCAAGTCATCTATTGCTGGTGTCATTCCGCAAGGTAACGACATTCTGGATGTTCCCCGACGTGTAACAGTAAGTTCAATCTCTTTTTATTTGCACTCTTAGACTGACTTGTTAGCGTTCTACTTCTCCAGCCAAGGAAGGCCCTAGCTCGCCACGAAAGTCACCATCTAAGAGAGCTCCTCCCGCGACGAAAAAAGCCGCCCCTATTTTACTGGATAATCCGGCTGCACAATTTCCGGCTCCAGACAAGACAACTTCCGTGTCAGAGGAGCCTGTTCCTCCTACTTCTCCGCGCCGCAGAGGCCGCCCTCTTGCGAAGCCGTTTGTTGATCCTGCAACAGACGAGCGCCCTAGTCCTAAAAAAGAAGCAAACACGCTGTCGCCGGTCAAGAACCCCAGTCTATCGACAAAGAAATTGCAGAGCCATGAGGCCGAGACCAAGTCAGATATCGAGTTTTCTGAATTTCTGAAAGACGAGGTTGTGGAGAGTTTTAAGGTCGAAGTCACGGAAACCATCAAAGAAGAGCGCGGTATTATTGAAAGAGAAAAAGTTGTTGCAGTTGGTATTAGCGTTGAAGAGGAGAGACCTGTTTCTGCTTTGATGTCTACGAACACCGAAGTCATCACACCTGAAGAGACTACGCCAACCAAGCCTACTTCTGCCAAATCTGATACTCCTTTCAGCCGAGTGAACTTTTTTCAATCGGGTTCTCCTTCAGCGCGCACTCCCAAGAGCCAGCGCAAAAGACCACTGGAAGATGAAGATGAGGCTAGTCGTAAGAAGCACGAAGCCAATGCTGATGAGCCAGTTCCTCAAACTCCGGCGGTAGACGAGTCAGTTAATTACTCCATGTATGAGACGCCTGATCAACCCCCGGAGCCAGCAAGTGCTTACACTGCTCCACATGTGCGAAACTCTTCGTCCTTCACAGAACCACCCGCTGGCTTGTATTCAGTGGGCAAGCCTGCCAATAGTTTACGTGGAACTGGAACTGGCCGAAGGATTAGCTTTATGCCCACTGTTGACCGACTTCAAATGTCTGATGAATTTTCTCGCCAGCTCGGAACTCCCAGCAAGAGCGCCTCTGTCACGGAAAGCTCTCCCGTAGCCGTGCCAAGCTCACCAGGCGATGAGACTATCAGTGAATACAAGGAACCAGAAGAAGAGGTTGAGGAGAAGGAAGAAGTAGAGGTTGAAGAAAAGGCTGAAACTGTGGCAGAAGCTGAAGCAGAGGTTGAAGAGAAGGAGGCATCTGAGCCAGCTTCTCAACGCAACTGGCGACCATTTTTACAGGCACTCAGCCTTTCAATTCTTGTGGTTATTTTCAGCTCGTTTTCTAAGTGGTACGTCCAAGAAAAGTTTGAGGTCGGCTTTTGCGACCCCTCGATCCATCGCCCCAAACCTTTTTATAGCCATCTCAAGCCCGAGACATGGCAAGGGTACTTTGGAACGGAGTACCTCGGTGAGCGGACCAGCCAGATGCTGGATTACGTTCGACCGGAGTGCGAGCCTTGCCCTGCTCATGCTGTATGCTTCCCCGGATATAGAGTGGAGTGTGAGCCAAACTTTGTCAAGGTTGTGTCACCTTTGTCGCTGGGCGGTGTCTTGCCTATTGCCCCAGTTTGCCAGCCTGACACGCAAAAGGAAAAGCGCGTGCAGATGATGACAGATAAGGCTTTGGAGATTTTGCGCGAGCGCAATGCTAAGGTCGAGTGCGGAACTCTGACCGAAGCAGCGATTGAAGAAAACGAGCTGAGGGATATTCTGTACAACATGAAGACGGCAAGCCTAACCGACGAGGACTTTAACGAGCTTTGGATCAAGGCCATGGACGACATTGAGAACGAAGAAGAGATTATTGTAAGGTAATTGACCTGATTGCGTTAACCCACATTATTCTAACTTGTATTTATAGGTCCGACAGGTTCATTCTGCTGACGAGCTCGAAGAACACGGGGGCCTCCACCACCACCACAAGGCGGCCTCATCTCGGACGCCGACAACGACAACGTATCTCCAATCAACGTCTCTCGCGGGGATCTCGTTCTTCTGCGCAGTACGCCGATCCATCGCCGGAGGTGTGGAACGATATCGCGTCCACGCTGGACTCTTTTTAAGCTTTGTCATTGCCTCTTGCGGGTTTCTGCGGTGGAAGCAAGCGCGGGACGCGCGCATGGCGCATGCGCAGAAGCTGGCGAGCGCGGCCATTGCCAAGCTGAAGAAGCAGCGGGTCGCTGCTGAGCAGGATGAGCGCGGGCTGACGATGCGGTGTGTTGCTGTTGCCCAGCTGCGGGACGAGATTCAAGAGGACGTGACGAGCCTGGAGACGCGGAAGCGCGTGTGGGCGGACGTGGTGGTGCTAGTTGAGACCAACACGAACGTGCGGGCGCGGCAAACGGACATTTACGGCGAGATCATGCGGGTCTGGGAATGGGTCGGAGCTGTTTGAGTTAACTAACTTGTGCTTTTTTAAAATTTGTATTTGTGACGCTAGTAGTTTTTTTTTTCTTTCTTTCTTTCTTTCTTTAAACATTGTTCGGAGTAATTCAATCGCTTTTTATTACAGTTGGTCGTCACTACGAGGGAAGCACCAGATTGAGGTGCTGCTAGACATTTTATCAGATTGATGCAGGCCTGGGCTTTCTGAAATTTCAGCGTATACAGTTATGAGTTTGGAGAAGAACCGCCAGGCTTTTATATGCGACAAGGATTATTATAAACAAAAAATGAGCAGGTGAAGAAGAGCCTGACGCAATGGAAGGAAGGCATGAGAGACATAGGGTTGTTTTTTGATCTAAAATTTTTTTTTTTCCAAGGAGGAGGGGAGACCAAGATCCGCGAAATGCGATATCCAAAAACAATGTATCAGCAGGTGTGGTGTAAAAAAAAACCTTGGAAAAATGGTGTGGTTTGCTTTGATCTTTTTTTTTTTTTTTTTT
>JAKTUH010000069.1:0-64898 GCA_030556585.1 Geotrichum carabidarum
CACCAAATTCAGTTTATTTCGGCCGGTTTTGATACTTGATAAGAGTCATACATTCAATAGGCAGCTGAAGTTCTATTATTGAGCGCACGATTCTGGTAATTTTGACATGTCTTTTACTCCACCGCACTTGGTCAACGCTTAGCTGATAATTGAATGAATCATGTCGATTTAGCAAAGTATTTTTTTTGGTTACAATATTGAAAAATAAATACTCTATAGCAGTTTTTCACTTGGTAAAGTTTGAAAGACACTCCATGTACTTTATTTTCCAGAGTTATAGCATATGCACGTAGGAAGAAGCCATTCAATACTTTATCCTAAAGCTATCTTTCGCACGGTATATATATATACTTGAAAAAAAATGGGTTGAAATACTTGATCATCAATCTTTTTTTCTCACTTGAATTGAATGTTGGAGATCCAATGTTTGGTGTTGCGCTCAGTATTAGAGTTAAGTTCCACTTTCAGTTCATGGCCATGAAATTAAACTGTAAAGAGTGTCAACGAGTCTTACTAAACGCTGTCCCACTGAATGCTTTAAAAGCATATCAGTTAATCCCCCTTTTTTTTTCCTGGCCACGCGTAGGTCATAGCATAGCATTCAGCTAAATTCCAAACTGTTGTCAAAGTGTCTGGGTGCTGGCAGGGAATCCGAGTGGAACATGTCAGATTAAGGAACACAAGAACTTGGATACTTTGTGCAATGATAAATATTATGACCTGATAAATTGAGCTGCAATATTACTGCGGTGTAAAGGCTTTGTTTTCAATATTGTATCGGTATTGGTAGACCCTCTATTTGCTGATGAAGGTTGAACCACTTTAACTATGACATTAGCCTATTGATCTCAACACCAATACAGCAATGAAACTTGAATAGCACAGTGATTTGACAATTAAAGGGCTCAGCAGCTTTGATTGTCAAGTTGAGTAATTTAATGCAGCTTACTCGAGGGAAACCCTGCCTACCTGGTTCCTTGATTTAACAATAAACTAGTCCTGCAAAGATGAGCATCCCACGTGTAACAAACCCCAGATTATTGCAAGAAATTTGAATTCAAAGCACAAGCTCGGCGTTTTTGAGCTATCAGATAGCCTATACGCCACTTACTGCATCTACTTTATTTTTATTTTTTATTTATTTTTTTTTATCGCTATCGTTGACTGAATGCCTTTTGCAGTTGTTCCAGGCTTGGGTCAGCGAGTTGTTGTATATATAGTTTAATAGGAGCTCAAATTGGAATCAAGAAGAGCGGCTTAGCACTTTCTCTGAATTTCTTGACTGCGGTTGCAAAGCTTGAGCCATGATAACACTGCGACTCTTTGTAGAGACAAGTCACATACATTTTAATTTAATGATGCAAATAAAAGAATTGATATTATAAAAGTAGAAAATGTACAATCAAGAATCAAGAAACAGAAAAAAAAAAAAAAAAAGCATTAAAAAAGAAATAAATAATGGATAATAAATAAGTGTCATCTTATTGCCCTGCCTTGCTTTGCCTCGCATTGGCTTGCCTATGCTAAGCGCTTCAAGCATACATGGCGCTTGCAATCGCCGGCCCGTACAAAGTGCCGTCCACCATTGGCTCCAGAGTCAACGCATACCCCTTCCCGCTGCTGCTGCTGTTGCTGTTGCTGCTGCTGCTGCTACACGCGCCCAGATACTCCAGCGTCGCCTGGCACCTGTCCTTGAAGCCAGGATATCGCTCAATCACAGTCCCTGAATAAGCAATCGTAACTGCCTGGGCCGGTGGTGGGGCAACTGCTGATGTAGATGAAGCTGAAGATGCGGGTAACGGCCCCAGGTTCAGGACAAGCGCCATAATGCTTGCTGCAATCCAGTTGGCGCTGCGCCGCGACACGGCCTGCAGCACCTGTGCGACGGTCTCAAAGTGGGCGTCCGACAGGGTCACCCCCGCAGCGTGCTCAAACACAAGCTTGGCCGCTGCTGGCTGGTTTGAAGCGTAGAGGCCCTCAATCTTGGCCATGAGCCTGGTTTCAAACGCATAAGGGGTCGTGAGCATTGCAGATGATGATGATGATGAGAGAGTAGTGGAATTAGGTGAGAACAGAAAAATGTCGCGGCGGGCGTGTAGGTCGCAAATAACGAGGCGCGCAACTTCGCCCATGTAGCGGCCAGACACCATTGTTTCAAAGGGCTGGAACCCGGGGCGCTCGACGCGCTCGTCAAGGTACCTGTCCCATTTTGTGGCCGGCAGCACGCCGTCACCACCCATGAAGCTGATTTCTGTATTGACGAGCATCGAGGCCGCATCATCATTATGCGAGGAGGAAGCGTGCAGGTAGGCGGAGGCGTTGACTCCGGTACCGAGAATGACGGCAGCGCGAGTGCGTGGGTTCATGTACGCGTGGCTGAGCAGGCTTGCGACGGTGTCGTTCACAATTGCAGTGAGCGAGATGCGGAGGCCGAGGTCGCGGAAGCTAGCGGCAAAGGCGTCGCTCAGGTCCTGGCCTGCAATCTCGTCGGCCACGAGGTAGCCCTTGCCCATGGCCAGAATGGTGCCGCGGGCCACGGACTCGAGCTGGGCAAAGGGGAAGGACCAAGACAGACCCATGGGTGTGTGCATGTCCAGCCGGTGGGCGGTTTTGAGCAGAGTCTGAATGTGCGTGGCTATCCACCGGAAAAAGCGGCGCCCGGAGAGGGCTTTGATGGGCGCAGTGATGGGATGGGTGTCGCTGGCAACAAACTTGGGGCCGACGCCAGATGCACGGCCGTAGAGCTCGACAACGGCAATGCGAAGGGTGGAGCCGCCGACGTCGACAGAAAGATACGTGCCTTGCTCTGTGCCCGTTGGCAGGGCGTTGATGAGCGAAGGCAGCATGGTTGCCGAATTGGAGTCTGTCAGTGAGTCGCTCATTGTCGCTGCGAGGCCGTCGACCACCGGGTGCAAGCTCTTGACGTCCGACTGCTGATTCAGCGTCTCCAAGCTGTGCCTCCAAGACTCTTTTTCGCTGCTCCTCCTTCTCGTATGCCCCAGTAGTCGCCTCTTGTAAATCTGTCTGATGCTCGACACCAAAAACGCCGGCGCTGCCAATTTATCGTTCTCCTGCTTCGATTGCTCTTGCTGCTGGTTACTCTCCGACTTGGCCTCAGACCCGAGCGACAGCACCGACGGCGAGCACCACGCCGTTGATGCGGACTCCGCGGACCGCATTGGAGACAACGCGCCGGGGAAAGACCCGCTGGTGCAAGTCGTCTCGGCGGAGGTCTCAGAGGCAGTCAAAGACGGCGCCCGGGACAACACCCGGGACTGCGCTGCCGGCGGGTCTTGTACTACGAGCATTGTGTTTGTGTTGGTATTGATTGGTTCGAGTGCAATGCGAGTGATAACCAGAAAAAACACGGTCAGTGTGATGATGGTGGTGGGGGTATAGTATAGTCTGGTTCGGTGATGGTGGGGGTTTAAGGAAAGAAGAAAAAGGGAAATTAAAAAAAAAACAACAAGCAGAGTGTTGTTGGTGTGTTGTAGTGGGAAGGTGAGGATATATATAAATAAATAAATGAAGTATATTTATAAAACAAAAAAACAAAAAAAACAAAAACAACAGAGCGAGTGTTGTGTGTGAAGGGGGAGACAAAAAAAAAAAAAAAAAAAAAAAAAAGTTTAAAAGTGACAGGCCAACTGTTGTGTTGTTGTTGTTGTTGTTGTATTTATATCGTCGCAACATTAGTCTTGTGTCTCTCGATCTTTTGTTTTTTTTTGTTTTCTTTGAAATTTATTGTTCAGTAGCAGCATGTAGAGGCCCTTTTTTTTAAAATATTTTTTCCTATTAATTCTATTGTTTATGCTGTTAATTTTTTTTTTTCTTTTTTCTTTTTCATGTTTCTCCAGTTTAAAGGGTGTAACGTTGTGCTTGTTTATTACATCGATGGGATGGAGCTCGGAAAACGGAGATTTCAAAAGAAAAAAAGAAATTGTGTTTTGTTCGATTACCCATATATATTTGGCAACAAGCACATTGTTGTGTGTGGTATATATTTGCAACACTGGGAATGTTGTGTGTGTCGTCGTCGTCTTTGCTTGAGATTTTTTTTTGCAACGTTGGAAATGTCGTTGTTATAATCTATTTTACTCATACGGGGCAAGGAATGTCTCAGTACAAAAACCAACCAATCAAATGTTGTCTTTCTTATTTTGGCCATATAGCCTGCATGAAGAATTTCCCAATTCGTAAGTAGAGTTGCATGAGTTGAGCCCTTTAAATTTCATTTAAATTTGCACAACATTTCAAACTATGTGGAAGGTGTTGTGACTGATTGATGTCCGACTCTGGTTACATCTATGACGTAGTGGTCTCGTGACACCTCAGGGGCAATGGTGTTATCCGCGTATACAAAAAAAAGGGTTGAGGCCCTCAATTGGGCACATCGAGATCCCAGTTGTTTATATATATATGGCAAGTAGATACAGGGCAGGGGTTGAAATCTATAGGGAAGTCGGCCCGGGGGTCAACAATTCACGTCCCTTGGCCATGACCAGTCCGAGATGTAGATACAGAGAGGTTATTGAGCCATGAGCACTTGGTCAAAATAAACGGTGACTTCTTCATCATGTCAAGGTGGTAGTGGTAGTTCTATATATGTGGTTGTAAAGATCTCAAGATGGATCTCCACCTTTTTGTATCGAGATCTAGATTTGCAAGTGCAAGCAGATGCAGGTTCATGCGGTTGGGTGTTTGTGCATTTCAGACATCATAATCCGGTCAAGATCAAAAAAAAAAAAGACCTTGGCTGGGCAATGATTGTAACCGGGCAGATTTCAACAAGCCGTTTGCTTGAGCCCTGGAGATAATGAAAATGAGTGGGCTGGAAGGCAAAATTCAAAATAATCTGGGCTAGCAAGGTCTAAAATAGTGGAAACCGATGCTTTGCTTCATTAGTATTAGTGTAACTTCGCGTCACGTCACGCAAAAAAAAAAAAAAAAAAAAAAAAAAAAAAAAAAAAAAAAAAGATGTGCCCCCCCCCCACATATGGTTTGAATGAAAAAAAAACTACCCGCAGCTGCTGTGGATTGGTGACAACAACACTAGGGGCTAAGACACACGCAGAGATACTACTTTGTTGAGCATATATTTGTAAATAAATAGCTGTATTCCAGAAGTTAGGGTCGTAGCAAGGGGCGTTCTTGGTCAAGATCCAATTTTCAGTAATGGTAACAAGTTCCTACCTTGGTGCAAGTGGTGGTGGACAGGCACGGCGGGCACATCACAAGTCGGGCATGGAAATTGATGCAGTGCTACAGCACAATTTGTAACATTAATTTGTTGAAAACACAATTGCGCTCCTTTCATTCCAATGGCTCTTTTTAATGAAGCCCTTTCTTGTGAAGATTATATAGTGCAAGGCTAGGAGATGAATTGAATATATTACCTGAGAAAAAACAATTCTTAAATCCAATAAAAAAAGGATCTTGATATAGATGCATCATATCTAGATGCTGATTGAAACGTAAACACATGAGTTTGAAGTGTACTTTCAACATCACTAAAATCAAAGTGAATACGTTAAAGAAAAAAAAAATACATATTCTACAGCTTATGCAATGCTGTGCAACCGTTTTTGAGAAGGGTAGAATCAGTTAGGACTACTTGTCCTTGTAAGTGCTGATTTCAAAATCAAGTGTGAATCAATTGCAATTTAAGAGCAAGCAGGTTTTTTCGTTCTAGGCTGCAAATCGATACAATTGGTTTTACTATTGGAGAATGACAAGCAAAAAGATATCAAGGCAAGTAATGAATCTTTTAGAATTTCATACATGGCGGATTTTGTTTTTTCTACAGCCTCCTTATAACGCGTTTATGACTGAAATCAAATCCAAGCAGAGCCAACATGCATTGAATTTCATATTTGGTCAGTAAGCCATTTTGCGCATTTACAGTCAAATATTTAATCCAAGTCAGTCTATAGTACTCAGATACATTATATTCAACTCAAGGACAATTTCTGTGAGTAGACGCAAAAAGCATGTTGCTGCTGTATCCATTGCGCCAGCAACCAAATTTATGTGCTTGAGAAATTGTCCTGACAATATTATCATCTTTTTTTGATGGCATTGATATATTTCTTGAATGCATTTGCAGAATGCAAATAAAATTAGTCTATAGCAAAATGTTGAAAAAAAAATTAGCATTCAACTGGTTCTGGTGGTTCAAACCAGATTGACCCGCCTTTTAATAACCAACGATTCTTGGCTTAAACGGTTGATCTCCATATACATGCTGATATATATATCCTTATTACTTGAAATACATTTTCATTAAAAAAACATTTTTGACATTAGTACAGCGGTATAAAGGGTCTTAACCTGGGGGGTCTTCTGATATAAGCAAACTGTAAAATTCAAGTATTATGCTTTGTTCGATAATTCAGCTGTTTTATAACTTGAGCAATTGTTCTAATAAATGGGGTCACCCAATAGCGTCGTCCGCTTATCAAATGCTATGAACTCCTCCCCTCCACATGATTTATTTTTAGAAGTCTCTGCAACAATTGGGATATATTGAATCATTACCAGCTATTGCAAATATCAATTTAAAATATATGTGCTGAAAATAATGAACAAAAAACATTGAACTAACAATCTAGATGAAAAAAAGAAATTGATAGAGAAGCTGATAGTAAAGAAGGGAGTTTTGCTTGGTTTCTTTGTTTTGTTTTGTTTGCTTAACAGCTTTAGTGGAATAATTATTAAACGTCTAATAACCATTAGAGTCTGAATAGCTGAATTTTCAAGAAAACTACAATATGCTTTCCCATATTCAATATAATTTCGACAGTTGGGTGTTTCAATGGTCCTTTGGTTTTATACCAGGCCTCTGCGATAGCTATTTTTGTGATCCATATGTGAGATTAGGTTTTGAATTACCATTTTGGGAATCCGATCTAAAATATTACAATCCCAACACAAACTGAACTCACAACTAATCGTTAGATGCCATCAGTTTTATTTTATTAGAATAATCAATGATTGAATAAGAGTTTTCAGAAGAAAAAAGTAAATTTGAGAAGTCATATCTCACAAGGCGCTTTGTATTGTCTTTCTATTCTACAAAGCTTGCGAGATCAGTTTCCAATAGCGCAAAAACAGCTGCACGCCAATGAGTCTAAACCCAAGTATACACAAAGGATGATTGACATTGAAATTTCAATGAAAATAGCACACTCTGTGTTTAAAATTGTTTCTGTGCCATTATGCGACGTCTGAAGCTGTTTGGAGTTGAACAGTTGAGTAATTCTATACCGACTGTCAGATTGAAATTAAAGCTCTCCATCAAAATACCTCTAAGCTTGCAAGCTGAGATTATTTCATTAACAATGCTTTACTTGTATAAATTCCATTTCTGTGCTGCTTGAACCAATAAATACTTGTTTACCCATACTATAGAAAAAGTAGGAAACTATTGCAAAGTGATTCCTTCCGACCAGTTTACTGAATAACTAAAAAAGTTGCTTGCCTATATATGAATGCTTATAATTTTGTAACCACCCGCATTTAATTGGAAATTGCATTATTATTTGAATATCTATTGACTCAAGAAATAACCAGCTAGCGCAACAAGCACTGCTTGCAAGCTATGAATTGTGACTTTAACCAAAAATTCTTAAAATTCTTGGTTATGATGTACAATTATTCAAATCAAAACAAAAATGCCAATTTGTAATATTGAAGCTTGCATCTTACAAAATCTATAAAGTTTAGGGTCGCTGCATAAAAAGAAGGGTTTTAGTTGAAAAGTTTTCAAGAGACAATGATGTTTAGACCATTTACAACTTCACTTGTTTGTGATACACCTATTTCAGTTTATTTAGCATTCCAGAACTTACTAATTTGGTTTTCTTCTGATTCTGTTTCACTTTATTTGAACTTTTTCAAGACATTGTCAACTGCCTGATAGAATAGTAGCGTCAGGAGGCAAGCAATGTGGAGTGCTACGGAGGATTCCAGCGCCATGCTTTTTTCCCTCCTACTATTCAAAAGAATTACGTGCATAATACAACAGTTTTGAACACACTTAAATTGAATATCTATATTTGTGATAGTTGAGTATCAATTGCTTAATGTGTCGTTGACTTCAATGGAATTGTTTGAGACATGCGGAGAGCTGCACAAGAAATAGTTTCCAACTTTTGTCTTCAATATTTACATCATAAAAGTAGCAGCTTGAAAATCTTGATAGCAATGCCATGCTCATAAAAAGTGAATCACTTTCTTAAAATTAATTCCATGTATTCAAGATCTGATTCTAGTTTCAAACCCATGATCAACGAGCTCCTTTTTAAACCTCACCTCTTTCAAGCATTAGTTGTAAGTCTACTTCAGCTAATGGACCTTCTTCAAGTAGATAAATTTTCAAAGCTGAATTTTGGTCACTTAGAACCTAAAAAAAAAGAAGATCAGTACATTAATTGGTTTCATCCAACCCATGTCATCCAAAGCAAGTTGACAGCATTACCAGTTTATGCCTTGCTTGACTGAATCATGTTAGAATGTCAGATCTTTTTCAATGATTGCATATAGTGAAACAACAAAAGCTTAATAGTCCATTACACAAGCGCACTGAACGACCTTGTTTTTGGTATTTGTGAAATAGGAACATGCCCAAAAAGGCGTCTGATTGTTCAAGAGATTTCAATATTAATCACCACTTTTATATTCTAAGCTTGAGGAAAAACTGAAAAATTTTACATATTCTGGTAAGCAATATGCAAGTAATATGCAAGATTGCAGGTTTACCGTTCCTTCTTCCCAAATTCATACAAAATGCTAGAGTCGATTGAGTAAAGTCTAGGACAATGATCAATGCGCATGGCATAAGTTTTTGTTTACAGGGGGGTATCACAAAACAAGATTGTTATTTAGCTGGAAACTGATGCAAAAGCCAAGCGTATAGTTTTCTGAGATTTTGTTTCTTAATACAATTAGTTCAATCATGTTGGTGACCTAATTCAATGGTTTGTAAAATAAATAGAATTGAAGGTAAGCCAATGGTTATCATCTGTCACAATTCTTACTTGACCAGTTGAAACATTAGTTGCATATCTTATTTTTTTTTGAAATTTTTTTAAATCTTTATAAATATATTCGCTTTTGAGATGGAAAGTTGCTGGCTGAAGTGCAACCATTACAGGCAGTTAGAGTTTTGCTGTATTCACCTAACCAAGACTATTTGGTGGTGGGCCAACAAGGCTGGTTAATCGCCATTCAATTGACTCTCATTTTTTTCTTCTTCATTCAACGTGAGTAGAAATGATAGACAGAATGAACTTAAACTGACATGAAGTGAGAGCCTTGATGGTGACCGACAAGCAACTTGCCATAATAGAATTTGCGTGGAATGTACACTATGGTTGGTCTGTAAATTTTTTGATTGTAAACCTCTATTAGAATTTAATTTTCAAGTCAATTAGTTGACAGACGTACGAGTTTTGCAAATAAGTTGAGAAACTTGTTTTTTCAATGTATCAGCCTGTATACTGAGAAGAAAGTGTGAGTGACATTCAATGTCAAAGAAAAGTGCTATCACCTTTTCTGTCAAAATATATAATCAGTAAATCGTAACTTTGGTAATTAACAAGTGTAGTCATGACATTTATTTACTAATTATCTTGTCGTTTTCAATTCTTTGCAATCTGTCCAATGTTCCGTAAAGGCTTGTATCACGCCTTCTACTAACATGGAATCAGCATTCCTGGCACAAACAACCAAACTCTAGATTTTCTTAAATAATTTATTTAATTGAAATGCTGTCCAAGTTGCGTTAATTTCTGGCACGACAAGCCGGCTCATGATCGACCTGTCTCCTTGGAAACTAACAACATCCCGACATTTCCACCTTTGAATCCACCCCGCCATAACTCAAATCATTTCCTGAGCCTATCGGTCAATATAGACCGCTTGATATTTTTTTTTGAAATTTCAGGCTACTCAATCACTATAGGCCACTTTAAACTCAGTTTTAAGTTGCTTGTGAAACAATATTAATGTGTCTACACCACCAACCTTAATTCATGGGATGGGTTTGTAGTAAATATCATTCCGCAATGACACAATCAACTGAATAGGCTATACAACTCGTTGATTCAATTGAAATACAAACTTGAACTTGGACTTTTTTTTTTCAATCAGTTGAGACGGTTTGCAAGGCGCTCTAGAGAGCCAGTGACTCTACGTAGAGCATGAAGGATGGAATCAAGATCTGAGTACAAACCCACTCTCAAATAATTGTTCAAATACATAGATAGGCTACGCTAGCATATGGTTGAATCCACGTCGCTTAAGAAAACAAGGTTGCCTGACTTGCGACATGGTCTAAGTTTGCATCTTCCAATCTCTGGTTCGTTTTAGCAATGTCTCTCACAGCCATTCCATCTGATGGAAAGCCCTGGCCCATTTCTTTTACATGCATGAGCTTTCCCCAAAATTTAAGTCTGCGCATGCGCTGGGTTCTTCCTCGGCGCTAGCCCAAATGTTGATATATAGCGACATCATAAGCATGTAAAGTTCTCGCATCAATGCAAAGATTGAGGTTTCTTTAACTTGAATATTGAACGAGTACACACATGGGAGTAAAGGAAGCAAAGCTAGAGTTAGATTAATGCCATTGGGAATATGGGTTAAATTGAAGAAAAAAAAAGGATTTGATATATATGTGCTAGGTTTTGACGCACACCACTAGTTTGCAATGGTGCTAAAACATGTATACTAGGGTCATTGGGGAATAGCTTAACGGACGAAATCATCACTATAGAGTAGCTTCATGTATACAGACCCTGCAAAGGTACCTCAGGTGTACTCCTGACTAGCTGATCTGCTGGCTCTTATATAATTGATCAGAGAAGTCGCAGCGGAGTAGGCTGATGCCCATATGGAAATTTTCCAAACTGTAGAGCTCGGGAAATATTTTCAAGTCTAGACCTAATCGCCCAATACAGTCAAGATCTTATTCATCAAATACATGTCATTAAATTGAGCTTTCTAAATTTTATAAGGCGCTGATCAGAGATCGAGATCTGCGTTTTACTCTTAATAAGTCGTTACCAGGTTTTAATTACTGTTACCGCTTCTGTGAGAGGCTAGCCCACATCATTTTTACCAGTTTTCGAAATGCCTTGGCCCACAACAACGTCTTGCACCAAGAAACATATGTAATATACATATAGAAACCCAGAGTGCGGAAGATGCACTCGTATAGTAAACCCGTTAAAGACGGCGGCCGGTTCACTGACAGCCATGGCTTCTTTCAGCCTTGTTAAACGACAAGACCAATGCTCATTATTTTTAGCATCAGCCAGACAGTTTGACCATCTCCGATTAAATTAAATCTTATGCCAGATCCTGTCATCAGTATTCCTGCTATAGAACTCAGAAGCATCAGGATCCATAATACCCAGCCATTGCCAGCCAACTGCTGTGATCAGTATTTGCCGTGCTGCCTGACTTGGCTCCCTTCTGTACAAATATATCTAATGAGAAAGTGGCCCAGTGAGGCACCGCTTCAATGTTGATGAATATACTTTGAGGAGGTGGGGAGCCCTGCATAACGTTCACATGGGCGCTGAGTGAAGTGTATACAAGACGTCGCGCCGACAATATATGAATATGACACGGCTAGTCTTCTGCCAATAGAAGCATTAGATGGTCTGACAGCGGTGGTTGTACAGCAATGGTTCTTAGAAGTGGCTTTACTACGTCAAGTGGCTTTGCATGCCTGGCAGTAGCCCACACACGTCCAATTAATAGTGACCGGTGGTTCCTGTTAGTGGTCTCCATTGCAGCATGTTGCGGTTGTGTTACATAACACTTCTGCAAAATATAACATAATCCATAGATATTTATTAGTTGTTAGTGCTAAAATATACGCTGCGTGCTGAGATACTCCTTATAAAACCCGACTCTGCCAAATTGTACATGTAAATTGATCATTTCCAAGTTTGATACCATATATATATATATAAATATTAATAAGTGCAGCTCTATATATGGTCCAAAAGGTCCAATTCGTTTAATACTTCGAGTTGCACGCATTTATATTCGTCTTTTTTGGTTCTACTGAGTGGGTTCTTAATCTAGAGCATATATATGAGTGGATTCGATGTAGGTGGCTTGAAGCGGTAAGCCGGTCAATTGAAATTGTACTTTGGAAAAGATATGAGTTTGGATCAATTTAATGCACGTGATATTTTAGTAACTTTTTATTCACTACCACCATTAATTTGTATACAGAGGTTCATAAATAAAATGCTGTATTACATAATACCTGACATGGCAATTTTGAGCCAGATCGAGCCAATATATATATATATATATTGCAACAACTCCTTTGTCGTGTTATATAACCTAATCTCTGAGTAATCGCACCGATTAAGCTTACTATAGTAATTATAATTAACAAGCAAATATAATTGCTTTTTTCTAATTCTATTTTGCGCAATTGACGAAAAAAACCACAAAAAAAGAAAAAGAAAAGACAGAAACCTTAAATAAGCAATAAAAAGCAAAGAAACATTTGGTCTTTTTCAATAATATTAGAGATTGATTGCATTTTGGCTCCGAATATTGAAATTTTATATATATTTATTCCCCTCGTCTTGCCCGTCCTCTTCCTTCCCTCCTCCTTCTACTTTTCTGCCATCCATCAGTGTTGTTGTAACAACTTTGTAGAGAATTCCTTTCATTAGAGCATTCAACCATGACTTCGCGCCTCTCGGAAACCTCGCAGGACTTGGTCCCTACGACGTCTTTGCACAGCAGTGCAATTGAACCTTCCAAGTCCAAATTGCTGAGGTCCTTCACTAATCTCTACAAGCCCTCGCCAAAATCTCAACCCGAGTTGACGACGACAGCCCAGATTGTACGAAGCATCAACAAAGTCGACTCGCCAAATCGCAAGCCTATCATGCCCAAAGAGCAACCCGACCAGCCACCGAAAACCCCAAAGTCCAGTATCCCCACACCTAAGCGCAAGAAAATGACCGACCTCCTAGCCCGGCTCTCGTCTCGCTCAACGGATCTCACCAGCGACTTGACTCCGTCGCAAATCCCAAAACCTCGTTTCAGCAGCCCAACGACACCTACTCGTCGCTCGGCTTCCTCACCACTGCCTAATATTCCAGGTAACGCAAGCGCTACTGCGCGGTCTGCCAACTCGTCGTCGCCGGTACTCACTTCCAGAATGATCAGCAGCACGATGCGCGCTAAACAAGGCTCAGGCATGCATGGCATCCAGAGTCCCAAGGCATCAAAACTGACGCAGCGCTCATCCGTTCCACTGGTCTCCCCAGCAACCAGCACCACCAACCTCACCAAGCAGCAAAAATCACCTTTCACTCCGACTATTACTACGACTACTATCATTGTACCTCCACATCTCGCTGTCGATCGTGGCCCAGCCACGGCGCCGGCAACCATTGCAACTACTGGACGACCGGACAGTCTCGTACGGCACCACCGATCGCAGTCGTCAATCAGCTCGTCAGCATCAAGAAGACAAAGCTCACTCAAGGTAGATGAGCTCAAGTCCAAGATTAATCAGCTGGAAGTGGTGCTTAAGCAGGAGAAAACAGACCGCGAGACGGTCTACCGCATGGAGCGTACAATCAATACGCTCGAGTCCGAGGTCGAGAGGGAAAGAGCCGAAAAGGAGGAACTCCGCAGCAAGCTGGAATTGGTGCTGGATGATAAAATGTCGGTCATGTCGGGGCAGAGCACGCGTGGGAACAGGGATAGCACGCAAAGCACACAGAGCATGTCTAGCATGCGCAGTACAGGTGTGAGCTCGTTCACAACGGCCTCCACCGACGAGGGGCTGTCGACTGTATGCATGCGCCAGCCAGTGGTAGACTGGCAACGCGTGTCCGAACTGGAAGTCAAGATCCGAGCGCTGGAAAGCGAGCTGGAAAAGGAGCGCGAGCCCAAGGAGGAGCTCGAGTACCAAAACGAAATCACCGAGCTCAAGCTCAACAACCAATCTTTGCGCGAGGAAAATCAAGCGCTTCGCTCGCAACTGAAAACCCATCAAACCCAGGCCAAGTCGCACAAGTCCAGGTGTGTGCAGCTGGAGCGTGCATTGGCGGCCAACACCAGCACGTGGGAAGCCAGCCAGGCCGACCTGAGCGCCATCAAGCGCGAGGTTATGCAACTGGGCGAGTCAAAGTTGTTGCTGGACAAGAAGCTTACCTCGGCACGCCGCGACAACGACGAGCTTCGCACCCGTGTTAAGGTGCTTGAGGCAGATTTGTTGGAAAGTCAGGGCGGCACCACGCAAGCCGAGACCCAGTTGCAAGGTCTCAAGAAGGAAATGGACATGCTCAAGATTCAAACCTATGAAGTCGGTCTGCAAGCTGCTAGAGATAAGAAGGTGGCAGCACAAAAGATTGCGGCGTTGGAGCGCAGCTGCCGACGCAGCGACAGCACAGTCGAGGTTTTGGAGGCGAGTTTGCAGGACTTGAAGATCAGTTTGGAGGAGAAGGCAATGGAGAACGACGAGCTGAGCCGCAGCATTCAGCGAGTGATGGAGCATGCGAACGAGACCATTGAAGGCGCCAAGCACCGGAGTGTGATGTCGGCCATGGTGTAGTTTTGATGATGGGCCGCTATTTATTATGTATTTATTGGGTTATTTTTGAATGTACTATAGTATGGAATGAAAATCGATATGAAACGAAAACGCATTGGTTTTATATGTCTTCGAGTAAGAGGCTCATACAGGTGTTTTTGAATGATGGATAGCTTTAGAGAACAGGGATGTCACTGTGATCTTCACTTGCTTTGCCTGACATGAACTAGGGACAGGATTTTTTTAGCAGTATACATACTTGAGCTGGACATGGCTTGATTTTACTGCGTCAAAACCCTGGCGGATACTCATGTTATGAGAGGTATTTGGTTTTTTTTGGGCGATGCCAACATTATAAAGACAGGGGTAAATAAGTCCTCTGCCGCAAACTCAAGGGCAGAATTTTGGTCTATAGAGGGATCGACACGGCCAGGGTCAGCCTGACATTTCGTTAAAAGCCCAAAGGCGATATCAAGAACAGCTGTGCTCTAAAGATATATACATATATGAGTAGAATTCCTTTGGCAGGTGTAGCCTAGCCGTTATGTACATCCATGTAGATGTGGTGCACGTCAATGTAACTTGGTTTCAAAAGACCAATTGACTGCAATGCTTGTTGAATAATTATGGAGCATGCCTATAATATTGTTCCAAGTATGAGTTCCTTGGCCATCACAGCGAGACCGAGAAAAGGGAGACCTGTATTGCACACAACCTACATATAGCTGCATTCTTTGACTGCGAAGTCCTTGGGCTTGGGCAATTAATTGGGCAAGGTGTGATTGAGCAGCCTGTGCCAGGCGTTCTGCGTTATGTAACATTGAGCTCTCAGGTATGCAGCAGCCCACAGCCAGAACGTATGTAGAATTGGTTGACTATATATATATCCAGCTTAAATTTTATCAAGCCTGATTCGATCCATAATTTGCAACGCACGACGAAATGTATACACCCGGGCCGATCTCAAAGTACGCGGTGCACGGAAAAAAAAAAAAAAAAGCCAGGGTTTGTTAAGCTTAATTATTAATTGAAGGTTTCGGCTTTGGCTGCTGCACAGTTAAAATGCTTAGCGCGGGTATGATCATACGCGGTGGCCGCACTCTATACCGAATCTATCTATATATATACGACTGAACAAACTATATATATATAGGCGAACACGTATATACTTGGATAAGCATGCAATGACAGCCCTAGCTAGCATGTGAAAAGTCCACTTTCGCTTTTGAAGGTTGTATTCTAGGACTGGATCGAGGAGGTCGACTATAGCTATAGAAAATCAAGGCTTTTGGTCACTGAATTTTCAGGGCTTTTCATAGGCTGCCAGTATTAAAGACTTGGACCCCATGTGGAATCAACATTAGCTCAAGTTCCAACATTCCAGCTCCGCAATAACAGCAAACAACAGCTAGCAAACTTCAACTTTTATAATAGATATATATATATATATATATCTCCGTACGTCGCGACTTCCCAGACCACGCAAGGTCTCACTTGTGTGGTGTGCGGGTTGAGGCTCTTCGAATTCCGAAGAAAGCGCACGAAATCGGGGTTGAGATATATCGGGAAAAAAGGCGCCTCTTTGTCGTGCTTCATGCAGACACACATCCATGCATATATGGCCATGGGTTGCAAACTTATATATTATAAGCTTGAGAGTGTATGGGATGTAGCCTATCTTTTACAGCCGAGCAAAAAGTGCAAAACGAGCTCTGTAGCTATATATCTAGCTAGGACGAGAACGAATTCACGTTACAATCATGAGATATCAGGGGAATTTGATGCCAAACGCACGTTGTCGGTTCCGCTTGATGCACATCAATTGCGATATCATACGTATGTAGCGAAAACCTACTTCTAGCTGAGCTGGTTATATATACATGTCATATCCAACACGGCTAATTTAAAAACCAAGGTTTGCATGTATACGCTCAACAACCTCGCAGGTCGCATGTAGATATATAAATATTAGCAAAGCTCCGAGGGCCTTATATATAGCGCTTGAAATATTTTGGAAAATGAAACTAGAGAGAATAGGGCAACTCTAGAAATTGGCATCGTTTTGCAGGGCTAGGACTGGCTAGAATTCGTGATCAAAAGCGTTAGGGCTTACCGTGTATGTCGGAGTAGCCCAAGTAGGCTATTGAATAAGCTCAAAAGTTCACTGATCTCTTGTCATTTGAGGTCAACCGTAATGAAGTAGGCATTGATCCTGTTTTACATGTGTTATCTGATATCAATTCAGGGATCAGATAATTGTTTATATCAAACATTTGGCTTAATTATATGTTCACATATCTATATATCAACCATTGAGCCTAGAACAGACCTAGGCTTATAACCGTCGTTTCTCGGGGAAGGTCATATGTAGAATTCCTCGAGCCTGAAATTTAAGCGCGCGCGCTAAGGAAATGACTTTCCTTGGGCTTGCGTTTCGAGTATACATATATTGATCAGAGTCCAACCCATTTGCATAACTAGCAACTTCAATAGTTATAGTACCAAAAGCGAAGGGCTTCAACCGCATGTATACATTCTCGAGCACTCGTATATATATATCTAATTATAAGCTAGCACAAAACACGCACAACAAGACACTTGCATGCTTGATCCAAAGTGATCTGCTACTTCCTTTCCTCTTCCTTCCTAAGCTTCTTTTTCATGCACTGGAAGGAAGCACTGCGCAGGATGTCAAAATATTTTACCCAATCCGAGAACCACCCCATAGCAAACATTGTTCAATCGGGCCTGTCTCTATGACGATCGGAGCATATATGGCTCGAGAAGTCACCCTGCCAGGCCGATAGTATACTTGAGAATTCGATCTTAATTTTCACAAGACAAGAGGTTGAGCTTGAAGGGGGCACTAGTGCTTTTTCTTTCAATTAATAAAAACCGCTGAGATGAGCAAGCCCTAGTTATTCATTTATAATTGAAGCTGACTCAATTATAAAATCAACCTGGTTCTTTTTTGGAGAATGTTACAGCGTTTCTTGCATTGATTGACCGAGCTCTTATTTTTTATACGCCTATGATTTGAATTCGGGTTGAGCTGATTTCAATACTAAGCTTGTGTTACAAGTGAAGGGTACTAATTCTTGATAGACTCTTGGCCGATTTGCAATAGGGCTTACAATTAGTGCCATGCCCAGGCCTGCTCAGGACCACTCAAGTAAACTCAAGAGCGTCCTATCGTCTAAATAGTCTAGCAACTGAGTACAAGCGGAGCTCGGCTCTATGAAATGAGGCAACGTCGAGAGACAGTGCAGTGCAGAACAATTCGTTATATTCCGAGTTGTTCACTCACTTCTCCGAAGTAACAACTTCAACTGATATATATCTCTAAGCGAGACCAAACGAGCCTCAGCTACAACTACATTATCCCCCTGACCGGTGCGTAGCCCAATACCCCGAGTTGTCCTCAGAGCAAAGCCAGCTAACTTGAGGCATGCAGGTGCTGCTATTCCCCAAATTAAACACTAGCTAGTCTCCTGTCTCAACTCTATCTCGCGGTTTATCTTCAACTCCGTCCCAACTAAGGCTAGCATCCACTCAATCTCCTCAAGAACCCTTCATATGCACATATTGATTATACATCCATCCATGGTTGTAATCATCAATATTTGTAAACGATCGAAGTCTTTCAATGCGTTTCCCGAATCAGATTCTTGCGCAACCCCTGGCCCTGCCGTGACGCCGCGGACAATATATAGGCTAAATATACTAGATTGAGTCTGCTTGATTACATTGCGGCCGCGGAGTTAGAGCAATCTTTTTATATGAATGATCCTCTACAATATTCGATGGGGATGCAGAGAAGCCTAGCTAAATAACTTTTAAGAAACTTTGCTCTGCATGCAAGACCAGATTTTCTTCTTCGCAAGAAGCCTCAAATGACCTTTCTTCAGACCTGTAGAAGAGAAAAAAGAGATCCCCCGAATTTCAAACTTGTGATTGCCTGGAACAGTTGCCTTGTGAGTGCATTTTTATGGGTCCTTCAGCAGGCATTGAAGCTTATAATTATTGGCTAGATCGCAAAGTCAACTTCTATACAAAGCAGAGTTACTTGGTGGATACTTCCCACAAGTGTGAAGGTGTGAGAGCAAAGGCAAATACCGCCAATCAAGGCTTGACAAGAAAAACACTGACTTCATTTTTGAAACCTCGTAATGAAGTTTCAATCGATTGGCTAGATGTGTGTGATACCACTGAATTTTGAGAATCAGTGGTAGTTCTTAGACCGAACTAGATAGTACACTTGTATTATCTTATGATAGGAATATCTACTCTTACATTCACTGCCGATATCTAGAGCCGGTTTTGCGTAGCCTTCAATTTGACTGGAAATAAGCTTGCTGAAACAACTTTAGAAGTAGCACCAACAACGCTCACTCTTTATCTTTTCTTTCTAGAAGCTTGCTTTTACACAATTCACAGGAGAAAGAAGTAGGCTATCAGGTTGCAATGGATGAAAAATTGGGCTTTTAATTGTAGAGTCAATTTTTTTTTATTTTATAATGCATAAAACTCTTCTTGATCGACGTCATGACTTTTAAAAGGTATGTAGACCTATTTGACTTAGCATAGATCGTCAATGCTAATTCGCTATATATATGAATCATCAATTTGCTATCTGCTGCTTAACATTCCAAGTTGGAATTGACCGAAATCTTTCAATTGTAGAGATCTGGTACTTGGACAAAGGAAGATCAAAGAAGGTCAAAGCTTTACCTATATATTTGAAGTCACGTCGATCTTTCTTGCTAGTTTACTGTCCTGACAAAGAAGAAAAGATTTTAAACTGCCCATGGTTCATTTAAAATTGAAGCCAAACGGAGGAATAGCAATATTGTGAACATTGACTATATATTTCTTTGACAACCTTACATCTGTTAAGCTACAGTATTGTCAAACTTACTAACTTATCCAAAGCTTTAAACAAATGCAAAGATGTTGTTTGATCTAGTTATATATAACTAGATGATATCTTTGCTCAAGTTTTGATCTTAAGGTCAAGGACTTAAGCTTTAGGTAGTGGGCTTCCTAAAAGTAGTGCTCATGATCATCCTATCCATTGAAACCAAAAATAATTTTTATAATTGTATACTACGATTTAACTACTATCAATGCTTCTTAAATATGTTTATCAAGGTTTGGTACCGTGAAGAGTATAATTAAATTGATCAGCAGAAAATATGCGAAAAGTCAATTTACAATCAAGCACGTTTGCCTGGAAGTGAATTACAAAACACAAACGACGAGGAGTATAAATGCCCTCTAAACAGGCGTCGGGCACTTTCTGTCTGTTGGATCTTTACCATAAGAAATCATCCAACCAGCATAGCTTTTACTTAGATAACTGTCAGACTGTAAACGTAGTTAGTAATGTAAACATCAATACTTAGCAGCCAACTTACCTGTCGCTCAAACAATTTCTTGGTTCTGATGGCGCATCTAACATCTGAAAACTGTACAGACAATGCAACTGTAGGTGCAATCAATGGGCAAATAGCAATGATCAATCCATACTTGGAAAAGTCCTTTCTTATCTTCTCAATTGAAGTATTCAACCGCACATTGTAGTGCTTAAGCTTAGTCCCAACCTCACTGAGTTCTCCGTTTAGACTATTAGCCTTGCGTGACAGTGTCAGACATCTTCTGGCCCCATTGTATACCATTTCATCGTGAATCACCTTGGGGAGTGTGTAGATATTGGCAATGCCTGCATTGGCCCATCGCGGATAATACACTTGACCGTTAACGAGAAAACGCCCTGATTTTGTAAAATTATAAAATGCAAGCGCGTCTTTAGGCTGGAAAAAATGGGCTTGAATAATCTTGACCTTTGTTTGATCTTCATTTACATAAACGACCTTTTCGAGAGGGCCGCCGTAAAGCTGTGAAATAACAGAAGTCAACCCAACAGAGCTCGGGAGTCCATCAAAACACAATATCCGATCAGATCTGGCCATCACCTCGCTTGCAAGAGGGTTAACTACTAAAATATTATTAGAAATGTATTGCGAATAATTTCACTGACCATCAGTTAAAGACGCACGGCTGTACTGGTTTCTCAAGATCTGATTGATATTGACAGGATTGCTATCTACCTGAGGTTCTGCTCTAATGAGAACTAGGAATCTAATTAGATCACAAGTATAAATCCCTTACAATCTCACCTTCTGCATTTTTCCTTTGGCATGCTGAGCATGTTGCCTTTTGCACCTTGGGATCTTCTACTACTTGAGAAGATTGTAGCTTGTCTCTACTGAAAAACCAAGTGTGCGAACTAGCTGTACGCTGCGTTGAGTAGTCGCAATGATCAGGGCAAATGCATCCTGGAGGATTGGATTGAGATACATTAGAAGTAGTCTCAATTAAGTACCTCGACTGAGAAGCTCGCCGGTTGGAACTAGGGGCTGGCATAGGCATAGGAACTAATGGCAAATATAAGAAAAGCAAGGGCTGGTTGATTCAACAGGCTAAAATACCAGACGAGTTGAGTAAAAGCATTTGGTTTAAATATCAATGGATAGGTCGGTTGTGTTGAAATACTTTGATTGTGTTGTTCTAGATCAAATTGATTCTTACTAGAGATCAATGAATCTATTACTGTGCTACTGTGTTTCTAAAATATCTAAAATATGAGCGAGACAAATTTATGGCGTTTCTCTTTGGCCTTGGTCATCAGAGTAATACATGAAAATCTACACATGTTTACCTGGAGTTTGATTATTGATACTTGCTTTGTACCCCAATATTGAATTAATTTTTGCCGAAACAATTTGACTATGTAACTATAGTGTTAAAAAAATATTGCTATTACAGAGATGACTTGACTGATATTGTGGAATACTTGAGTATTAACTGCTGCGTTTCTAAAGCAGTGTTGGAGGTCCACCCTCGATGAGATGCGCAACTCCTTCAGTTCATACTTGACCAAGATGAGGTTTGTAGTAAAATTGTCAAGTTAGAAAAGCTAGCCAAGTTAATAACCATATCATCGTAGTTATTGAATTGTTAATGATATCATTGCAAGAAGCAGCCACCCCATCAAAGATTGAAGTTAATGTCGATTGACCACTGCACATCTATCACCTAATGCAGTGTTACATATTGAAGAACAAATATATATATGACATACCAGCTGGTATACGATTACCAGCATAACCTCATTATTATACACAAGGTAAGCTTTTCTTCTAATGTTTAAAAATTTTCTCCACTTCAACGTTGGGTTTCCAAATATAGTGAACGGATCTATGGCTTTCATTTCATTGACTCAAGAAGGATAAGATAACAATTAAAGTCGCCAAACTCTACCCATTAAAAGCTACTAAGAAATCCAGAATGACTTACGTACTGTGAAGATGACCATAATAATCAAGATACAAGTTTCTCCCTAGCTATAGCCAAGTCCTGAACTTGTTGGTGGCAGCCAAGAAGCTGGTATTGAGACCTAGAATGTATAATGCGCGCATTTGTGACTGCATTGGTTGGGGTGTGTATACACCAAACTCATGACACTTAACTTTGCTGGTTTGAGAGGGCTGCAGATGTGCCGAGAAGTATTAACACCATATATATTGATTGACGAAACGGCGAATATAGTTAAGTTAACTGGATCATGTATTAAGATTACAAAGGTTACACCATGGCAGGGAGTATATGTCAAACGCAAATTAACAATATTGCAATGAAAGGAAGAAATTTTTTTTAATTCTCTCTTATAATTAACATTTTCTTCAGAGGGTGACTATCTCTGATCTGAACTTGATCAGGGAATAAATTACTTTTATATATGCACAGGAGGACATATATATATACTTTTTATATACAGGTATACAGCTTTTATATACGCGCAATCAATTCTAAAAGTGGACCTCAAACAAGTGCTCATTAATTTTTGAACTTGGGATTCAAAGCTTCAGCATCAATTTCACTCATTCTGAGTGGGCCCAGGTTAACTGGAGGTCTGAAATATCAATTGCAAGTAGCTGTTATCAGGGATCATTTGCATATATAATGACCCATTACCGTTAAAGATACGCGAGATAGTTTATAAAAGCTACCCTGGTATTAATTAATATCGTAAAACAATTAAAGACAAGATCTCAGGGGACAGTGATCAGAGGTCTTCAAGTCACGTATTACCGAAATGGAACTGCATGAATCATGTCTATATATATAGCTAATAGCTAGCTAGCCTTTTAGCGTCCACCCGATAGGCGATACTTGCAAGCGATGGGTGCAATTAATTCAACAAACTTTAAAAAAAAAATGAAATGTCGGCCTCATGAAGCACGATTTAGCATCTTCGCTGAATATAGATCTAGGTTAAGAAGTAGGTAGTAGTGATATTGCAATGAAAAGCGTAAAACACCTGGGTCTTCCAGTTGCAAGCAGCAGCGAAAGTGTGGGTATCTGATCTCCTGTTCCAATTTCAATCATTGCTTTCAAACTTCGCTACAACTCCTCTCCTCCAGACTACAGTTTGCCCATCAATAAGGCTTTGGTAAAGTCCGCAGAGGAGAATACCTCAGACAAGATGTGTATGTCTCATTTAAAGAAGGGTTAATGTGGGTATTTCAGGTACCCTGATCAGTCTACCAAATAGCTGCTGCGCTAGTAATATAGATAGCTATCTTTGCGCACTCTAAGCTTCAACGCTCAACATTTACTAGTTTTCCAACCAGTTCTTTCATACTCAAAGACTTGAAAAGCTTTGAACTCTGAGACTCGCCTGACATGAATACGTCCGAGGTTGTGGGTTTGGGCGGACCCCCTGAGTAGTCAAAATAAAACACTATAGGCCATAGTAGCGATCTATTTTCTTCTGGTGTTTTGCCATATTAGGTGCATCCAGATAATAGTTTGGAAGCGCCAAAATTGCTTTTCTTCCTGCGTTTTCTCTCCTTCTTTCATCTCTTTCAATATTGTTTTTTTCCCCTTCCTCCTCCTGCCTTGTTCATTCTACGATCAAATCATCAACGGCAAGCTGTCCCTCTACCAAATATTTCAGGTCAGCTCCCGTCGATTCTTGTCCTCACAGGCATTCTAGCCCTTCATCTACTAGCGGAATCTGGTACCAAGCATGCCTTCTTCTCAAACCGTTTTTTGACTTCCTACTTGTTGGAGGCTATATACGTTCATCACCACTACTGACCAGCGCAGAACTCTTCTGTATCCGCTTTAAGCTATCTTCATTTTGCTTCAACAAACATTTATCCAAAGATAGCTTTAGTGCTTCTTGTCTAAAGGTTAGTTGTAGCTCGTCCATTTAACTCCATGAAAAGAAAGTTTGGCTAATGTGAGCTTACAGTCACCTTCCGTAGTGATTCAAACCATTCTAAACTGTACCTCTCGATTTTACTGCAGACATTTCGTTGAACTGTTTTAAACTGTGATGTCTCAACATGTCTACCCTAATTCAACCTTTTGAACCGTTTGATCAAACTGACACAACGCACTCGTTACCGAAACAGAGCATGAATAGTACTTTAACCGCCAGCGTTATTGATCCTGCCGACCCTTCTAAACCAGCCCTCACCTCTCGCGCCTCCTCATCCACCCTTAGAAACAACCGTCTCTCAAACATCAGTGCAATCTCGGAGCAGTACTCACCTTATTCGTCAAGTCTAAACTTATCTTCTGCTTCTGTTGTTGACCCTCGATCGCTCGGATACTTTCAAAATAGCCCAGTTGTGCGCAGAAACTCTTCTTCTGTGCCTAACTTGGTTATAAACGTAAAGCCATTAGAAAAGCCAATACTCACTGCGCATGAACTCCGGCAACCTCAAGGTGACTTTGATTTCTCAAGTGAAGCATCTAGCTCGCGTCGATCGTCTGTCGTCCCCTTTAAACACTCTATTCCGTCCGTCAACGCTGTAAAAAGCGTGCGCTACACACCATCACACAAAAAATCCTTCTCTATCCACGATACAACCAACGAGCTAGTATCCTCACAAACCTCACTACATACAAAAACCCCACCCGTTTCCCCCACAGCTACTAGGTTTGATTTAGAGTCAAGGGCAAACCCATCTAAACTCGCGTCCTATCAATCTACTTCAACACCACATATAGGCTCTTCCATGATTCCCAGAAAAATCCCGTCATCTGGATCTCCAGCAGCCTATGAAACTTCCCAAAGTAGTATACCAAGACCAAAAGCCAAAGTCGACCACCCATCACGACCATCGGACCAAACCCGCCCCGACCCCACTCAAGTGCCTTCCAGTCTCACTGGTTTTCAAGCGAGTACCAGGTCAAGCAGTAACATGCGTCTGAGTGAATCTTTCAGATCTACCGGCTATGCTAATTCAAACAGTAACCAAGACAATAATAATAACCGGCCCACTTCGAATGATGAACCCCTACCGAACCCAGATGCCCCATCTGGATATCCGTTTTTGCGCGCACTCCATTCGTTCGATGCGGCATCTCTCTCGTCTGATATTGACTCAGAAGAAAATCCCGCCAGCATCTGCTTGTCCTTTCAAGAATCAGAAATTGTGCTGCTCCACACAATCCATCAATCGGGCTGGGGCGACGCAACTATTCTTTCAAATGGAGTCCGCGGCTGGATCCCAACCAATTATTTCACGCCCTATACAGATTCGAAGATCACCCCGTTGCTTTCTGCCGTTCTGGGCTTTGTCCTTAATCCAAGGTCGCAGCCAGTGTCAAATGAGCCCCGTAGCAGTGAGTTTACCCTAGAGGGAGAGGATCTGACGTTTTCCCAATCGGCTGTTACCAACATTGTTGCTGGCGTCCGATCGCTGTTGGAATCGTGCGGTACGTTGACTCGCGATACACAAATTGTTCGAAGGTCACAATCCATCCGCAAATTCCGCAAAATCCTGCTGGCAGAGTTGGCTATTCTAGTCTCTCTTGCTAAGCAGTACAAAAATACTATTGACGATGCCAACATCGAGCGCTTAGTCACGGGAAGTTACAAAATCATATCTCGCGCGGTTGTTTTCCTTGACATTTGGACTATCGATACAAGCAATTCTCCTACTCAGACTGAGGAGCGCACTTTACAAACCTCTTTCCAAAACGGCACACCCTCGATTGACAACCTGCATTCTGCTTTCAATCGACACTCAGATGTCTCACCCACTTCCAACAATCAAACTCCTGCATACAATGGTGGAATCGACACTATTCATGAGCAGACTGGCAGTGACACAGAAGACAGCCAGAAGGTTTCTGTTAACCCGATACCAGCGCGAACGAACCGCTCAGCCAACCGCGAATCAGTCATTTTCCATCAACAACCTCCGCACGCTAGACAACGTCTCGACGAGGTCAACGAGGCGCTTACATCATATCTCGGCAATTTCATTCATAGAATGACTGTTTTAGAAACGGATCCTACAGCCTGTACGCAAATTCTGGTCAACACGCGCAAATCTATGCTAGCTTGTCGAGAGCTTTTGGCCGCCGTAGAGTCAATCAGCTCGCGGTCGCTGCCCCGTAACAAGGATCTTGAAAACTGCAAGGACAGATTGTTTGCTCAGATCCGCAATCTGGTTACGGCAGCAAGAGATGTCGTTGCTACGACTCCGGCTGGTGACATGATGAAACAAGTTCAGGACGATGAAGATTCTGACGTAATGCAGAGGCCATCGGCCCCCTCTGGAGACAGTGCTGGTCCTTGTTCGCCTGAGGGTCAGCGCTTGATTGACATTGCGACTGACTGCGCTCGTATCTCTGGAGAGTGTGTGGTTCGCTGTCGGCATATTCTGGAAAAGATTGGAGACTTCCAGCTGGCTCCAAATCGCGAGTACCCCGATTTTTCAGATGGTATCATTGCAGTTTCTAACGGCCGCAAGCGCACTAGTCTAATCATTCCCCCCGGTACCGCGGCAGTCGATCCCAGCCCTTCGTCTTCTACGTTTTCGCCATATGGATCTAATGAAGAGTCCGAACCGCTTGCTTCTCCAATTTCGCCAGTTGCGCCGGTAGGATACGGCAAGCGATTATCACAAAATGCGCCAGCCTCGTCGTCTAGAAATCCAGATGAGGCTAAGCCAACTAACGGACTTCCTCTTATCCCAGCTCTGTCACCTCTGATAAATGGTGAGAGTGATCTGAATGTCGCTACCATGGGCAGTATAGATACAGCGCTGGATCCTCTTTCTCCTACTTCAGTAGATGGGTTTGATGAAATGAGACACTATGGCCATATGTCTCGTATTCCAGCTGTTGTAGAGGAGGATGATACTCAACTGGATGAAGAGGATCAAAGGCTGCCAATAAGCTTAATGCCAGAAGATCAAATTATTATTGATGACAACGGTCGGGTGCGCGGAGGCAGTTTGGATGCCTTGGTGAAGGTTTTGACCGACGAGAATGTCGAGCAAGATCCGACATATGTTTCCACGTTTTTCACGACGTTTAGACAGTTTACCAACTCCATCGACCTTGCTGAGGCCCTGGTGCGCCGATACGCTTCTGAGCTGGATAAAACCGAGATGGATTCTGAGGACATCGAAGCGCTTGTTACAAGAAGAACAAAAGTGTACAACGTGTTCAAGCGATGGATGGAGTCGCACTGGAAACACTCGGTCGACGTCGTGGTATTGCCGCAGATTGTCAATTTTGCAAATTCACAGGTTTTGGATATCCCCAACGCCCAAGCGGTGCTGAATGATCTGGCAGACAAGGTGCAGCAAACAGTGGATGGGGAACCGATGGTGCCAAGGTCTATTGCTATTCCGGGAGGCAATTCGGCGCGCATGGCGGCTATCACATACAGTCACTCGCCCCTGGTGAGCTCGACTGTTACTAGGCAGCTTTCCATGATGCTGGCTAAAGCTACTGATCAGAACCACCAAGCTGAAGACGAGGACGACGGCAAGCTGTCACATACCGCAAACAACTCGACGTGGAGTGCGCCGCTGCGCATTGTCAAAAACAGCGCTAATCTTGGCCCGCAGGTTTCTATTTTGGACGTGGACCCGGCTGATATTGGAAAGCAACTGTGCTTGATTGACAGCGGGCTGTTTTGTCGCATCAAGGCAGAGGAGCTGCTCGAGCTGAACTTTTCGGCCAAGCGCCGTCACTTGGGTCTGGCTGTGAACGTGAACGAGATGACGGTCAACGCGAACCAGCTGTCGGCGTTTGTGGGCGACTCAATTTTGAGCGGCGACTTCCAGCCCAAGGTTAGGCGCAACGTGCTGAAGCAGTGGATCAAGATTGCAGAAAAGTGCTACGAGCTGCGCAATCTTAACAGTCTGATGACCATCATTTCGGCCCTGCAGTCGGTCAACATAATGCGCCTTAAAAAGACGTGGGAGCTGTTGTCACCTCGCTATCACGTCATTTTTAACGAGCTCAAGACTGTTGTTGCAGTGGACAAGAACTACGCAGCATACAGGGCGGTCCTCCGTAACCACGAGATCCCCACGTTACCGTACCTGGGCCTGTACCTGACAGACCTGACTTTTGTGAACGAGGGCAACAGCACACACCGGCTGCTGGCGCTGGATAGCGAGGGCAAGGTGATTCCGCCGGGCCGCCGGCCGCCGACGACCAACGCCAACAAAACTGCGTCGATGATGGTGATCAACTTTGATCGGCATGAGCGCACGACGCGCATCATTGGCGAGGTGCAGAACTTCCAGGTGCCGTACCGCGTGATGGCGGCCCCGGAGCTTCAGAAGTGGCTCAAGTCGGAGATGCGTAAGTCGTTTGCTTCTGTGTCGAAAGACCAGAACAACTTGTGGCGGCGCAGCTGCATTGTAGAGCCTAAGGAGGCTTGATTTTTATGTGGGTTTAAAGATTATGCTTGTTTATATATATTTTTTGATAAAACAGAAAATGAAAAGTAAAATACATGAGTACAACAAAAAACCTCATGAGGTGAATGCAATAATAAATGAATGACAATATGCAATTTTTAAGAAAGTTAATACTCGACTTCGTCGTCGTATTGGTCCCAGTACGCAGCTTCCGAGTCGTGGTCACCGCCAATGATGCGCTGGAGATGCGGTTTGGTCGCCACCGGCTGTTGCTTGGGCTGCTCAGCCATGCCGTGGCACACGCCAAATAGGTCGTCGTCGTCGTCCAGGCCCACCACTCCGTGCTTGAACACCGGGTGCGCCTGGTTATAGCTGTAGTCCTCCTCGTAGTCCGGGTCCGGGTTCGTGTAGTCGTTATGGTGGTTATAGATATGCGTGTCGCGGGTCAGAGCGCGGCCAGGTACAGCCTTACCTGGCTTAGCGGCCCTGGTGGCAGTGGTTGTGGTGCTGCGGGGGTTGGCGGCTTGCTTCGCCAGTTTGGCAGCAGCGCCAGCCCCTCCAAATATACCGCCGGCGCTCTCGTAGATGCTCCAGGTGTAGTTGGACAGGGTCTCGGGGTCGCTGTGGGTAGACACTGAGTTAGCGTTCGTCGTGGCCACATCCCAATCCAAGTCCCTTACGTCCAGCGGCGCAAGCTCGGCCTTGTAGTCCTGGTGCTGAAACCGAAGGTAGTCGGTCTCAGCTTCCTGGAGAGTCAGCTCCCAGGGCCGCCAGTAGTACTCTTCGTCGTCAGAGTCGCTGAACCCAAACTTGCGCAGTTTCCAGACCGGGTTTGAGCCCGGCAGCTCCTGCGAGTTGAACGTTTCCCACGTAAAGTCGAGGCCCGCATTATCGCTGTCTGTGATTGGAATAGAGCAGCACGCCTGTAGCCTTGTCTTTGCGAGGCGCCTGTACTTGATGCACCAATCACCCGGCACCGTTTTGTCCGTTTGCGGCCGGGCGGCAGTCCAGTTATCCCTCAAGTTCTCTGCAACCAGTTCCAGGAGGTCCGTTGCATGGGCACACGCGGCCTCGCTCTCTATATTCGATGTTGCAAACAGTGCAATCATGTTGCGCGCCCTCGCGCTCTGTTTCGACATCGCGCTGTAGGTTTTCAGGTTGTAGATCATGTAGGGGAACAGGAGGGCGTCCAGTTTGGTCCAGCGGTCGTGGCGGCTGTTCCTGGGGGCGGCCGTGTTTCGGCGGTGCTGCTGAAACCTGGAGCCGGGCGATCCAGGGGGCGAGTACTTGACGAACGAGGTCTCGTCCAGTAGCAGAAAGATGATGTCGCAGACCAGGCTCTTGAAGTCAGTGTGATCTTGTTCCATGGCGTGGTTTTTTGGTTCTTTTTCGGCGGTGTTGGTTGGTTAGACGTTGTTCCGAGGTTCGCTCGTGCTCGAGTGGAACTAGTGTATGTGTTTTTTTAATGCAATTTGTCTGGAATAGCTAGGCCCTGGTGATACATATAAAAATAGTTAGAAGGTCTAGAGATATGGTTTCTGGTCAAGGAGAAGTAGAAAAAGGAGAGATGAATTCTTGTTTATATTTTTATTTCATTTTTTTTTTTACGCGGGAAAACCGGAAATTTGTGATTTTTGTGATTTTTGCGTCGGCACGATTGTCTTTTTTTCTCGCAGCAACGGAAAAAAGCCGTTTCTAAGCTCCCCGGGCTGCCGATATAATGTTGGGGTTAGTGGTCACTTGAAAAATTACTTAATTAAGTATTTTTAACTTCCAAACTTAGGTAATTAGACACGCATTAATTAGGTAAAATTGATTATATATTACATACAAACTCTTGTTATTGTAGTAATGTGCCGGTTATCCCCCAAAAATACGCTACATGACATAATGAGTGACTCAGCACTCCGGGATTCCCCAGCTTTTGCTTTTAGCGCGAAACTTTAATTTCCCGAATCTCAAAAAGATCGGAAACCTCAATTCAATAAGAAAGATCGAAAGATTTTTTATTTATTTATTTTTTTTTTTTTTTCATTTTGAGCCATGCGGTCACAGAAACACTTTGGGACGGCCACTTTGTGACTTGGTTTTTTTTATATATAAGCTCGAAGATGATTTCATTACCTCTGCTGCTATCTATGCAAGCCCCGCCTTGCGCAAGTTGCCAATGTAGTTGATGGCAGACCCAGCCTCGAAAAAGTTGACCTGGTCCTTGGACATGGTGTGCTTGGCTTTGATGTCAAACTTTGATCCGTCAGCCCGCTTGGTCACCCGAAGGGTTAGCTCGCCGCCATTGTTTCCTTGCTTGGCAAGCATGTCAAGCAGGTCGACGGTCTCGATCTTGTCAGTCGAGCTGATGCGGTCGTAGTCGGCCTCGTCGGCAAAAGTTAGCGGCAGGATACCCTGCTTCTTAAGGTTAGTCTCGTGGATACGGGCAAAGGACTTGACGAGCACGATCTTGCCGCCCAGGAAACGCGGTGACAGGGCGGCGTGCTCACGGGCAGAGCCCTCGCCGTAGTTGTCCTCAGCCAGCACAATCCAGGGGCGCGACTCGTTCTTCCACTTGATCATGAGGTCAGGAATGGAGTGTTCACTGCCATCAAAGTCTTCGACTACGTTTACCTTGCCGTTTTCTTCGTTCTGGGCGCCGATCAGAGTGTTGTTGGAAATGTTCTCGAGGTGGCCCTTGTACTTGAGCCAAGCGCCGGCTGCGGAAATATGGTCGGTCGTGCACTTGCCCTTGACCTTGAGCAGCACAGTGGTCTCAATCTCCTTGTTGTCAAAAGGCTCAAAGGGCTCCAATAAACTCAAACGGTCGGATGTAGGAGACACCACGACAGGAGCGTCCTCAACTGGCTTGGGATCAATCTCAGGATAGAACTCAGTGCGAGGACCCTTGGTGAACCCGCCGTTCTTGACCTCAGGCAGCTCCAGGGCAGGCGGAGGCGGGCTGAACTTGAACTGCTTACCCGACTCAGTTGTAATTGAATCAGTCATAGGATTGAAACTAGTCGAGCCCGCGTAGATCATGGCCGTGACAATTTCGGGCGAGGTCAAAAAGTTAAATGTGTTGGGGTTGCCATCGTTTCTGGCTCTGAAGTTTCTGTTGAACGACGTGAGAATAGAGTTGGCTGGGAACTTGTCCTCGCCGTCCTGAGTGTCCTTGTATAGAGCCTCGTTGGAGCGGTCCCACTGGCCGATACAAGGGCCGCAAGCGTTGGACAGGATCTTGGCGCCAGCCGTTTGAAAGATCTCGGTCAGGCCGTCGCGCTCAATGGTGGCGCGAATCTGCTCAGAACCAGGTGTCACAAAGAACGGGATCTTAGGTTTCAACCCGTGGGCACTGGCCTCAGCAATAATAGACGCAGCACGAGTCATGTCTTGGTAAGACGAGTTAGTACAGGAGCCGATAAGACCAGCCGAGATCTCCTCAGGCCAGTTGTTCTCCTTGGCTGTGTGGGCGAACTGTGAAATGGGAGTGGCCAAGTCAGGTGTGAAAGGACCGTTGACAGTAGGCTCAAGAGTGGATAGGTCAATCTCAACAACCTGATCGTACTCAGCACCCTCGTCAGCCCGCAAGAAGTTGTACTGTTTGTTGACTTGTTCCACTACAGAAGCAATTGGAGCACGATGGGTGGCATCCAAGTACCGCTTCATGGAGGCAGTGAAGGGGAATGTGGAAGTAGTAGCACCAAGTTCGGCACCCATGTTGCAGATAGTAGCCATGCCAGTCGCTGAAAGAGTATCAACTCCTTCGCCAAAGTACTCGATGATGTAGCCAGTGCCACCGCGCACCGTCAGCTTGCCAGCCAAGTGTGTAATGACATCCTTAGGGGCAGACCAGCCGCTCAGCTGGCCAGTAAGCTTGACACCCAGAACCTTGGGAGCCTTGAGCTCCCAAGGAGTGCCTGTCAGAGCGTCAACAGCGTCAGCACCTCCCACACCAATGGCAATGGCGCCGAGACCACCTGCATTGGGAGTATGCGAGTCTGTACCCAGCATCATGAGGCCTGGGACCGAAAAGTTCTCCAGCACAATCTGATGAATAATACCTGATCCAGGTCCCCAGAACTGGATGCCGTACTTCTCTCCACATGACTGCAGAAAGTCGAACACCTCTTTATTTGTGCTAATCGACCTTGGCAAGTCCTCCTCGGCGCCGTTCTGGCCCACAATCAAGTGGTCGCAGTGGATCGACGCGGGGACGGCCGTAGACTTCATGCCGCACGTCATGAACTGCAGCAAAGCCATCTGCGCCGACGCGTCCTGCATCGCAACCCGGTCCGGGTTCAGCTTGAGGTACGCCTGTCCGCGGATGTCCTTGGTGCTGGACGACAACAGGCTCTCGGCAGGCTCAACCAAATGCGAGTATAAGATCTTCTCGGCCAAGGTCAAGGGCTGGTTGTTGAGTATCTGCTTGACCTTGGAGAGTCGCTCGATCAGGGCGGCGTAAGGAGGAGTGCGGGACGAGTACTCCTGTGGGACCTGAGAGGGCCCGCTGGTCGCAGTTGCAAACGACCGGCTCAGTCTTGCCAACGACGAGCGCTTGATAGATGCAATTCTCGAGGACATGGTATGCTGGTAAATCAAGTGAAAAAACAAATGAAAAATTGAAAAATTCTGCAGGATAAGATTTTTGGCCAGTCTTATCGCGCATATTAGGCTTTGGGAGTTTGATCTTGATTGAGTCACATTGAATGAGTATGGCCGACTCGCATGCCAGGCAACCAGCCAATGAAAGTAACCGAATTTGTCACCAAAGTCATCCAAGTCAAGAATGCAAAATAGATCGTCGAACAGGGCTTTGAACAAAAGAATTGAACAGTTCTAGGAGGTTTGAAGGGAAAAATACCATTTGCAAGCGTATTGTATTAAAATATGACATAATCATTAGTCACAAATACATAATCATTATATAAGACACCTCCGTTGCTCTCTCCATCCATTCACCTCCATCAACTTTGTAGCTTCCAGCCGCGAGTTTTCACCCTCACATCGCTCTCAATGGATTTATCAGAAGCTCAAACCAGACAAGTTGCCGAGTTTGCGCAGGTCACGCATGTCTCGTCCGACGAGGCCCTGAACTACCTAGCATCGTCCAACTGGGACCTTGAAGTGAGTACTACTACAGCTTATGGAAGGCATGTCTAACAAATCAGGATGCAATGGCGCTGTTTTACGAAGATCAGAGCTCGAGCCCGGCCAGAGCCGCTGGGTCTAGCTCTAGCAAGCCGCCGCCAAATTGGATGGCTTCTGCTGCTGTGGAATCCTCCGCTCCGTCGTCGTCGTCGTCAGCGCGACACAAGCAGAATCTTAAGTATGTGATCTCTGATCGCCTTTCGTGCGTAACTAACTAACGCAGGCCCAACAAACGGTTTGCGACCATCTCAGACATTGCGTCGGGTGGCGATCGCGAGGACCCTTCGCCCTCTGACGACGACGCGGAAAAGAACCTTTTTACCGGTGGCGAAAAGTCCGGCCTGGCTGTCAAGCCCAACCCCAAGGACACGCCGACAGGTGCGGGAAGTAAACTAGTTGCGGATATCATTAAGCGCGCGAAGGAAGATCGTCGCCACCCGGACGATAGCGATGAAGACGACGAGCCGGTGTCGCAGCCGCAGTTCCTGGGTACGGGGTACCGCCTGGGCAGCGACCAGACGCCCTCTGTGGCAGTACCGGATCCGTACGAGCAGCTCGGTCAGCAGCGATTGCCGCGCGTGTCCCGCACCATGACTTTCTGGAGAGACGGATTCACGGTCGATGACAGCCCGCTTTACAGGTACGAAGACCCGGCTAACATCCAGTATATGAAGGCCATTGAGCAGGGCACCGCACCTCTGTCCCTGCTCAACGCTCAGCAGGGTCAGGGCGTCGATGTGCATGTTGAGCGCAAACTGGACGAGGACTACAAGCCGCCTAAAAGAAAACCAGGCGGCTTTCAGGGTCACGGCCAGCGTCTCGGCTCACCCGTCCCCGGCGAGCTTGCATCTCCTCCTGTTGCTTCACCCGCTCCTGCTGCTGCTCCTGCCGCCACTGCGCCTGCTGAATCCTCGCTGCCTCCTGAGACCGGCAACGCTCTGGTCCAGGTCCAGCTGAGCGACGGAAGCCGGCACCGGCGCCGCTTTGAAGCGACAGGGCCTGTCCAACAGCTCTACGACTTTGTAACCCATTTACAACCGGGTCAGACCCGGGAATACATATTGCAGACCACGTTCCCGATGAAGAAACTGGACGACAAGGCCGTGAGTTTGAAGGATGCGGGCGTGGTTGGCGCAGTGGTGGTGCAGCGATGGGTTTAGAGACTGCTTAAAGTGATAAAAATAGCCGATGTAGCATAAAGTTGATACAGAGTGTGAAATTCAAGTACTCAGTTGGAGATTAGATTGAGATCTCACGATTGCATTAATCAGGAGGGCGAAAGCAGTCGAACCTGTCTTCGCTCGGATGGTTTATTAAATCTAGATTATTTTTATGACTGTTATTGTAACTAAGTCGAAATAAACCTGATGGATGATGCCTTAATCATAATAAATAATAATGAGGATGGTGTTGCTGATCTACGATATACGACTTCGACCGACAGACCGACCGACCTAACTCTAGTGTATTGGTTGGTCGCGTGCTCAATTCCCCTGGAAATCCATCGCCGTCGTATAGTTCTTGCCAAACTGCGACTCCGCCTGTCCAATGACGCCCTTGATCCACGAGGAGCTGTTGATGGCAGCAGAAACAGAGCTCGCTGGTATTGAACCACCTGCAGCGGCGGCGCTGCCATCAGTTGGTGCACTACCACTGGCCAAGGGTCTGGTGGGCTTGCGGAATGAGCCTGGCAGGGATCCGTCTCGCAGGAGTGCGAGAGGCGAATCACTCGATGGTTTGGCAAGGCCGGGTTTGGAGGCAGTGGATTTGGTCGTCTCGGCCGACTTGGAAAAAGATGCCTGGTCCGACGATTCCAGCTCGTCGTCTGAGTATTGTGGCGGCGTCACGGCCTTAGCGTCAGGCCGCAGCCACGGTTGCAGGATCGTGCCCAGGCCATACGAGCTTGGCGCTGCTACTGCATTAGCAGCAGGCTGAGAAGGGGGCGGAGGTGCAGATGAGGACTGGGGCTTGACCGCCGGAATTGATGCTGTGGTCACAGCTGGTTGCGGGGCATGGGAGTTGATGCTGGTGGCCCAGTCCTGCATGTCGATGAACTTGCCGTTGACCTCGATCATCATGCGGTTACAAATCATTTTAACGTTCATCGCGCCGGTATCTGGTCCGCTCTTCACCAGCGCTGAAGACGAGCCAGCCACAGATGCTGGTTTGAACGGTGCAGGTGCAGCAGTCCATTTCTGAGTCCTGACGGGTGCCGTTGAGATAGAGGACGGGGGAGATGAAATGATAGAAGATGAGGTCATGGAATTAGTGCCAGGGGTCATGTACATCTCTGAAGGTGCATGTGAGGCCCCGCGGCCGGGGGTGTCGGGTGGTGTGGTCTGGCCCGACAATGAGGTGGCAGGGGGTTGGGGATGTATTGCCAGGTCTACTGACTGGGACATGGCTTGTCTGGGTTGATGCGACTGGACATGCTCTTCTCGATGTCTAGCCATTTCGAACGCATGCATCATGGAAGGAAGCTCTTCGCTGAGACTTGATTTCATGGACGGCATAGTTGAAAATGTAGTTGATTTCGTGGAGGGCATGGCTGAAAATGTAGTTGACCCCGACATGGTCCGGTTGTGCGAGGAACCCTGCCATTCTTCTGCTAGAGAGGGCAGACGGCCGGTACTTTGAGATAACGACGCCATGCTCGAGCTCAAGTCAAAGAAAGTGTCATCTCTGTTGGGGGAGTCGCTTTCTAGCGACTTGAGCATTTGGGAGTCTGAGAATTTAGAAAACATTGACTTGAGGTCATGCACCACCTGGAACAGTTCCTGCTGCACTGACTCAAACGGCGTAGTCTCAATTTCCTCCAGGAGCTGCGACACAAAGTGCCGATAAGCCATCACAAGCTCATTATGCCGCGAAGTCGAGCCAGCATCCTTTTGAGTGGACTCGGCACCGCCCGGAAGCTTTGCAAATAATCCGGCCATTTCATAGTGGATTTTAACCAGTGTAGCTCTCGATAGCGCCAGCTGCAGTGTGAACTCCAAATCAGAATACTTGGACACTACACGGAATACCAGCACCGTCAAAATCGTGGCCTCATCCGAGTAGTACGCAGAAAAGTTCGTGACCATCCGCTTGAGGCGGGAGATGTTCCACGCGTAGATTTCGGCCAAAAGGTGCTCCGCTCGTTTCCCAACCACTACAGCCACGTCCAAGTCGAATTGTCGCACATTATTCTGGAAATCATAGTTATTCAGCAAGCAAAACGTCCAAGAGTCAGTTTCTTCTAAATACTGCGACAGTGTGGACAGTATTCGATAGGACATTAGAATATCTTGGGCGCGTTGCGGGTTGAGCCCAGCAACCAAAGCTTCTACATCTGGGTACTGCAAATCCTCCGAATGCAGCACTGTCAGGACATGATCATTAGAGTCATCTAGTTTGACGACCGACACGCTAGATTCTGCTGCATCTGAGGTTCCGTATAAACTTTTCACTGTGCTCGCGTGTTTATGCTGATGATGGTGATGATGGTGATGCTGTTTACTAGACAAGCCGCTCTCCTGGCGATCAGCTGCACTGTCTATAGGTTTCGGCATGGTCGATGACTTTTGATAAGACTGGCAGGTATTTAATTGGTCATCTTCAAGCCAATACTAGGGCGCAGAGGACTTGAATTCGGGCAGCAAAGATGGTTGAAGTTGTGGGGGAGAGTTTGAGAAGGTTTGTGATTTCAATTTTTGTTGCGGATTTTGCGTCTTTGCGTCCCTAAAGTCTAACACGGCCGATCATAGGGTGGTGGTTAGGGCTGACGAGATGAGATGGTCTGAGATCTGAGGAGTCTGGAGACGAGTGTGAGACTAATTAATATATAAAGAAAATGATCAAGAGGCAGATATCAGAAGAAAGTAAAATACTGGAGAATGGTATCCAAATTGACCTGCACGGTTCAAGGCATTGGTATATATGATATCGTAACGTTTAAGTACCAATGCAGTCCACATAGCCTGATTTCCTAGAGTTCCGCGAGCACGAAACTTTATGGTCCGGTCTCATAGGCCCTCTCCTGTGCTGCCGTCTCGATATCGCAAAAAACCGGAGATTCTTGCTGGTCATGCTTGAAATATTTCGAAAAGGCAGTGAATGGTACAAAAGTGGACTGTTTTCATTGTTTTCACTGCTTCAACTGTTTTAAATTCACGCGCATTGCCATCCAGTTTGGGTCACAAACATTTGCTGTACTTCACAAGTTCAGCCTACAACTAGAAAGATCAAGTATTTGTAGTAGTTTACAGTACTGAAGAGTATACGTAAAAACTAGATTTCTGACCATATCTTGCTTTGATGGGCTTGTTCCCGTCATGGGGATCTTTACCATAAACTACTAGTCGCATCTCCTTTGTTTAGTTAGAACTTTCCAAGCTTAAGGTCATGTTGAATTTGGCAGAGATCATCGCAGACCAAATCTACTCATAGTTGTCGGCAAAGTATAAACAAAATAGATAGCGCTAGATTAAATAAAATTATTATTCACCTTCGTTAACTCATGCTAATTACTCTTAGGTTCGTCCTCGCTAACCTCCTCAACTTTGCCGGCCTTGACATCTTCTATCTCGCCATCCTCTTCCTCTTCGTCGTTCTCTGCACCATGATTCATTTGGGGAATCAAGCCCAGATTTGACAGCATGGAGGCAGCAGCACTGGACTTGAACACAAGGACTCCGTTTTCATTTGTAACAACTCTCTCGCTCAGAAGCTGCGGAAGGCCCTGCAATCCTCCATACGGCGCCGGGTCTGAGGCCCTTGAGCCTGCGTCGCTGTATGAATCTGCGCTGGACTTGGGCTCGGCGCACTCCACAGGAGCAACGGGACCCTCCCCGTTAGCAACACGTGTGGCAATCATGTCGTACCACTCCTCCTTGGTCTTGCCGTTCAGAATGCCAACAATCATCATAGTCATGTTGTCACTGCCAATGCCAGAAACGTCCGAAGCAGGAGCAAGACAGTTATCCATGATGTTTTCGCAAATGAAATCCAGGTCTTGCTTTTCAGCGATTCCACGGCGCACAAACTCAACTACAGCTTGTGAGTGCATGCAGTCCCAAATACCGTCACAGGCCAAAATAAGAAACTCGTCATCGGGCGAAATGTCGTGCTCCATAACATCGGGGAAAACAGTCACAATCTGCTCCTCAGGGGGAAGGGAAGCGCTGCGCTTAAACTCGAAATCACCAATGGCACGGGACAAGGCAAGGTTCCCGTTAACACGGCCAGCCTCGACAAATCCTCCAGCTGCGCAGATACGAGCACGCTCACCCTCATTCTGAGGCTTGTGGTCGAAAGAGAGAGGTTTGGCAATACCCTTGACGCCCAAAACAGTTCTGGAATCACCCGCATTAGCACAGTAAATTCTGTTCTTTGCAATGATGGCAGTAGTTGCAGTGCATCCAGAGGGGTCAGTCTTGAAAGAAGGGTCATGCAAAAGAGATCGGTCAGTTGAAAGGAATCCGTCTTTTAGAGCATTGGAAAAGTCGCCCTTTGCAAATGCTTCTTGACAAGCGACAATGTTATGCAGATTCTCTCCGCTGAAGATAGACGCTTGGTTTCCTGAAAAGTTAGCACTGTTAACTATTGCCAACCCACTTGTAACTTACCTCCATGCCCATCGTAGACAGCAAAGAAAGAAATGCGGTCTTCCATAGGCGTTGGGGCGGAAATAGTCTCTGATTTCTCCGCCGGGTCAGCTTCCTCGGCCTCCCTCATGTCCTCCGCATTCACTTTCCTCAGATCAAGCACTGTGGCATGTGAGTCCTCCATACTGATTCTCCATCCTTGCATGGATGAGACACCAAAAAATAAGCGTTCGTCTTGACCATGTTCAGAATTCTATATTTGCGATAAAGTTAATTGTCTTGCGATAAAGGATGAAGCCATGATTAGGCCAAAAAAAAATTATGCAAAGTAGTCAAATGTGGCCCAGCAATAAAGGGAGAAATCTAGATAGCAGACTGAGTGGCAGCAGCACAACTCAATCAGCGTTTCTATCTCTTTGCAATCAGCCAGGCTGTTCCTCTGCTTGATTGTCGTTGCCACCAAAATGATTCGAAGAGAGCTGGGTGATCATACCTTGTCTGTTACTGGCTGCGACAATATTTGTCCCATGACTCCTGAGTCTAGCTAGATAATCAAAATGAAGGCAAAATGTAACTGAAAAATAGCGACTCTCTAGTGTAATCTCTATCAAGACAGGAGTGGTGCGAGTGCTGATACGGGTGGAGGTGGTTGCAAAGATGGAGAATCAAGTTTTAGTGAACAGAAAAAAAAAATAGAAAAACAAAAACACAATACAATTCCTGAACACAATAATATTTTTTTCAAAGTTTTACAGAAGAAAATTTTGCAACTGGAATTAATTCTAGGATTTCTAGAAGCTGACGACCTTTGAATAAACGTAGCCCGACGGGTTCAATGCTTTTAAAGGTGCCGACCGAGGAGATCAAGACGGAGGGAGAGCAGCCTGTGCGCGTACTGCTAAACAGCAAAAAAGGATACTTCATCCAAAATGGCACAACTCGCGTGAGAGGAAAATTGCGTCCCTGTAAAAGCCCAAACCACCCGGATGTCCAAGTTTCTAGTGGATAATGGCTTAGGTTGAAGCTGCGATCTTCTGAGATAGTACTCAGAACGCAGCACTGTTTAATACCCGACCCACTACGGAAATAATCAACTTCACGGTGTGTTTTAGCCACGTCACTCTCATGTGTGCGTGAGCTTCAAGTTACTCGTGTCTCAGACCCTTTCGCTGTGCTCTGTCCGTCGTCTCTAGGAGGCTCATCGACAAGCCTTATCTCGTAAGTCTCGAAAGCTCATCAATCACGTGATAATATGCTCTAATATTGTAACGCCAGTATATTTCAGTCCGACCTCGAATTTCAACACCACCGAGTTCTCTCACCTTCCATGACCAAGACCACCTCCACAACAAGACCTATTCTCTCTTTCTCCATCAGTGTTTACAAGATTCAGTTAGAGAAGTTGAGTGTTTGTGTATTCAATTGAACAGGTTTTTTTCCCCTTTTTCCCGTTTCATACTTTTATTTTCCAGATCATCATAAGTGCGCCACCATGGTAGCTCAATCCACCGACCCCAAGTCAGATCAACCTTCGAAAGACGTGGAGCCTTCTTCCTCAAAGGACGCCAAGACAAAGAAAGACGACAAGAAGAATTCTGATGAAGAAGAGCTTTCTGAGGAGGATGAGAAGCTGAAAAACGAGCTTGAAATGCTCGTGGAGCGACTCAAGGTTGGTCTAATCTTTACAATCAAAGAGACAATTGCTAACCATCATAGGAATCAAATACAAAACTTTACACTCCTGCGTTGGAGTCTCTTAAGGACTTTATTCGCACATCCACGTCGTCCATGACTGCTGTCCCCAAGCCACTCAAGTTTTTAAGACCACACTACCCAAGTTTAAGTGAGCGTTATGAGCAATGGCCCAAGGATTTGAAAAATCAGCTTGCTGATGTCTTGTCTGTCTTGGGAATGACCTACTCCGGTGACGGTACCCGGGATTCATTGAGATACAGACTTCTCTCCACCGTTGAGGATATTGGAAGCTGGGGTCATGAATACATGCGCCACCTCGCCCTAGAAATTGGTGAGGAATACAGCGTTAGAACCGACAAAGACGAATCCACAGATGACCTGCTTGCCCTTTCTCTTAAAATTGTTCCCTTTTTCCTACAACACAACGCTGAGGCTGATGCCGTTGACTTGCTTTCAGAAGTTGAGGCAATCGAGAAGCTGCCAGAGTTTGTCGACAAGAACACCTTTGCTCGTGCATGTTTATACATGGTCAGCTGTGTTCCTTTGCTGGCACCTCCTGATGATCTTGCTTTCCTGCACACCGCGTATACTATTTATTTATCTAATGGCCAGCTCACTCAAGCCCTCGCTCTTGCCATCAGAATCGATAACGAAGACCTGATTCGCCAAGTGTTTGACGCGACATCTGATGTTCTCGTTCAGAAGCAGCTTGGATTCATTCTTGCTCGCCAGCAGTACTGGTTTGAAATCGATAACGAAGAGGTTCAGCAATGTGTCTCCAACATTTCACTTTCTGAGCACTTCATGTACCTAGCTAAGGAACTTAACCTGCTTGACCCCAAGGTTCCAGAAGACATCTACAAGAGCCATTTAGAGAACTCGTCTTTTGGTTCTTCCTCAAGCGCGCTTACTTCTGCCAAGCAGAACCTGGCCACTGTTTTCGTCAATGCTTTTGTCAATTGCGGTTATGGTACTGACAAGCTTCTGAACACTGAGGTCGAAAAACATTCCTGGATTTATCAGACTAAAGACACTGGTATCATCAGTACAACGGCAAGTTTGGGTATGATTTACCAGTGGGACTACAACAATGGTCTTGCTCAAATCGACAAGTACTTGCTGTCCAGCGATAAGAACATCAAGGCAGGTGCACTCTTGGGTATTGGTGTGGTCAATGCAGGTGTTCATGATGAGACTGATCCTGCCTTGGCTCTTTTGGACGAGTTCCTTGATGCTGACAGCGACAGTGATCCTCTCTTTCGCGCATCTGCCTTGCTTGGTATGGGCCTGGCTTATGCTGGTTCCCGCCGACAGGATCTGCTTGAACGTCTCGCACCCCTTATTTCAGACACAAATCTTTCTATGGAAATCTCATCTCTTGCTGCTCTATCATTGGGTCATATTTTTGTTGGTTCTGCCAATGGAGAAATCGCTTCTAGCATTCTGCAAACCCTTCTAGAGCGTGGAAGAGACCAGCTTTCTGATAAATGGTGTCGTTTCATGGCTCTTGGCTTGGGCTTGCTTTTCATGGGTAAATATGAGCAGACTGAGGAAGTCTTGGAAACTATCAAGGCCATCGACCACCCTATGTCTTCCATGGTGGATGTTCTTGTCACCATTTGTTCCTACGCTGGAACTGGTAACGTCTTGCAGATTCAAAAACTCCTTCACAACTGTACTGAGCGAACTGAGACTGAAGAGCCTGAGGAGGAAGAGAATGAGACCAATGAACCCATTCCAGAAGGCATTGATGCTACCGCTGAGGGTGCTGCTGCTGAAGCCCCTGCTCCTCCTCCCGTAAATGAGGAGGCTGCTGAGACCGAAGCTCAGGACACTGCCGAAAAGCACATGTACGAAAACCAAACACAAGGCCTTTCAGTTTTGGGTCTGGCTATGATTGCTATGGGAGAGGATATTGGGCAGGAAATGGTGTTGAGACATTTCAGCCACTTGATGCATTACGGTGAATCGCATATCAGACGGGCGGTGCCTCTTGCCATGGGTCTGGTTTCAGCTTCAAACCCTGAAATGAAGGTCTTTGACACATTGTCACGATACTCGCACGACACTGATCTTGAAGTTGCAGTCAACTCGATCTTCTCAATGGGTCTTGTTGGTGCAGGTACCAACAACGCCAGACTTGCGCAGCTGCTGCGACAACTGGCCAACTATTACTCGCGCGAACCCGACTCCTTGTTCACAGTCCGAATTGCTCAGGGTCTGGTACACATGGGCAAGGGAACCCTTACTATCAACCCCTTCAACACTGACCGCCAAATTTTGTCGCGTGTTTCACTGGCTGGTTTGCTGACCGTTTCTGTTGCATTGATGGACCCCAAGCTGTTCATTCTGTCCTCCTCACACTCGTTGCTGTACTTTTTGACCAACGCCATTCGTCCCCGCATGCTGGTCACTCTGGACGAAAACCTGCAGCCCTTGCGCGTCAACGTGCGGGTGGGACAGGCCGTCGACGTGGTGGGCCAGGCCGGTAAGCCCAAGACTATCACTGGTTGGGTGACGCATTCTACACCTGTTCTGCTGAGCTACGGTGAGCGCGCGGAGCTGGAAGACGACGAGTACAAGAGTTTGACCCACTCATTGGAGGGCGTGGTCATTCTCAAGAAGAACGAGGACCGCATGGATGTGGATAAATAAAAAAAATAAAAATAAAAAATAAGATGTATTTGATATAAAGTGTATAGTCAAAGATTGCTATAGGGCATTATCAACATGCAACGAAACAAAGATTGAAAATTCTAGTGTCATGGTTTAATGTTAATTATCTTATGGGTTTAGTAAATTGCAAGTCTATGTTTTCTCCCCCAACTAGGAGCCTTGATTGAGCAAAAGAACAGTGCTCTTTCAATGTTAGACAAAGATGGCCGCATGCTGGACTTTATTGAAGATCCATCTATAGGCAAAAATTGGAAATCGTTACGATGGACTGAAGACTCTTGGCACAAGAGGTTTACATGCTGTTAATAGAGGTAGCAGAAACTCTATAAAAATCAATTTCTCAACCCATCATCGACTTGCCATTGATATCCTACTTGCCACCCAATCGTCAGAATAAGAACAAAAGCAATACAACCAGTTTCATTTTAATACATACTATATCTAAACATATATATAAAAAAAGCAATGCCAAAAGATAATAAATAACTTGTGTAAAAAAGAACAAACGATAATTATAGTAGTCAAAACAAAAATAACGATGTGGTCTCGAAAAAGACAGAAAGCAAAACAGAAAGGTGGACAGATATTATGGTATGAAAAGTCCTTGAAGGGAAAGCCTAAAGGTTATAATTCGCCTGTCAAAATGGCCTCAGTAACGTAGTTAATGTAGTCACGGCGGCTCGTCAGCTTGCAGCCAAACGTCTGCTCCAAATGCTGTCTGATGCTCTTCTTGGTCACCGTCATCAGATTGGCCGTTCTCAGGACTTCTCTAATCTCAGCCGTCAGCGCTTCATCGGTGGGCAAGTTGGGAGCGGCGCCAGCAGCATTAGCTGATTGCAACACGCTCATTTCGACGTCACCGCCGAAAGTGGCGCGGCTGGGAGCACGCGAATCGCCAATCTCTGAGTCGCCCATGTGCACGGAGTAAACGGACTTGGCCAGCACGTTCTGCGAGCCTGTGTACGAGCGGCCCGCAATCGAGTCGCCGTCGCCCAGAGAACTGGTGGCGCGGTTGGCCTTGGTGGTCATTTCGTGGTAGTGGTTCCAGGCGTCAGACTGGTACTCGGCCCATCGCTGCATGGGAATTTCAGAAGGATCAAACTTGCCCTCGGTGGTCACAATGATCTTCTTGCCTTTTTCGCCCATGACCACACGCGTATTACCCCACGAGAAATCGTCCATGTGCCAGAAGGAGTAGATGGGGATAAAAAGGGAGAACACGGGAATGGCGAGCAGGTAGAAAATCATCCAGCCAATCATTTCCCACTTGCGGCGGACCATAAAAATCAGTCCCTGCAGACCGTAAATGGCCACAAGCAAGGTAATGGAAGTAACTGGAATATTGTCGGGACGCGATCCAATGAGGTAGAAGAGGTAAACCAAGTATCCGACAGTGACTGGCTGCACAATAGTCGAGACCAAATCCAAGAAGATCACGAATCTCATACTGAAACAGCAGAAACCACAGAGTTGGGACAACGGAATAAGTTCAAACAGATTATGAACTGTCGAGTTGATCCAACGACGACGCTGGGACAAGAACACGCTAAAAGTATCAGGGGCCACAGTCCAGGCATGTGCGTTACGGAGGAACTTGGTCTTGTACGAAGCGTTGTGCTTCAGCAATAGCGTGGTCAAGTAACGATCCTCACCGAGGTGCAGCAAATTCTTCATGTGCAAGGTGTCGACGCGGTTTTCAGCGTAGTCGCGCACAATCGGGTGCGACACAAACACAGGCTTACCGCTACCAGTCTGGTAGATACGGTACATCGAGAAACAACCGGGCAAACAGGTGACGCAGCCAAACAAACTTTCGAATGCCTTGGCCAGGTTATGCGAAATGTAGTACTCGTAAACCTGCATCATGGTGATGATGGACGCACGCGAGTTGGACAGAGCGGTTTCACCACAGAGCGCTTGAATCTTACTATTATTATTCAAGGAAGACACCATCTGCGAGGTACACTCAGGACTGACCATGGTATCGGCATCGACCTGCAGCAGGTACTCATAGTAGGCAGGATTAACACCAATGACGTTTTGGATCTGGTGGTATAGCTCCAGCTCAAACGGGTTCATGGGAAGGTTATAGTGCACGCGGTTAAGGAATCTCATCAGCATCATCTGAGAATCACGCTTACCTCTGTTACCAGGCTTATTGATCTCAGTGGGCTTGCCAACCTTGACTAAGACAATGTAGGGCACAATATGACCTTGCACTTCGTACAAACCAGAATAAGTCTTTGCAATGTTGTGCTGCTGGTTGCCTTCACCCAGAGCTTCACAAGACAAGGCAGGGGGATCGATATCGCGTGGGCAGCCAAGAATATCAAGCACGATTCTGGGTGTCGGCCGGTCGTTACCAGCACCCACAATCATACCGTCACAGATAATCAGAAGCAGCTTACGCTTATCATCGTACTTGGTGCGTGCAAGCGAGTCAATGGCACGGCGCAGCGAGTCTTCATCTTCGGTATACGCGGGAACCTGGCAAATAATAAAATTGTCCAAATCTTCCGGCACCGTCGACTTACCAAACTGCAGCGCAGCAATGAACTTGATACCAATTACAGTGACCAGAAAAATAGAGATGGCCAGCAAAAAGTACCGGGCAAACTGACAGCGGACGGAGCCTCGGGTATCTACTTTACCAATCTGGAATACATTGTCCAAACACTCTTGCATATTCCTGCGAACATCGGAGTCGATTGCAAGATTCTCCCATCTCTTGGTGATATCTTGACCATTGAACGATTGGAAAAGCGTCATCAGTGCCGTGTCCATGAACTGGCGGTTGATGTCTGTTGGCGTGTCCTGGCCATCTTGCACTTTGACACTGATGTCACCCATGAGGTAGGGAGTGACGTCATACAGGAATCCATTGATAGATCCCACAGTTCTCTGCTGCTTGCTGACCATTTCCGCAATGTGCTTGGGATCATATCCCATGTACGCCATTTTGTAATTGGACTTGAGAAACATCATTTGCTCAAGGTACCAATCGGGGCGAGAGTCATTCTGGAACGATCTAAAATCGTGATACTGAGCATTGGGATCACTGTAATTGTTGGCAGAGCCATAAACAATCGCAGGATCAACAGTGCCGTTTGTACCTTTGCACACAGCCGACAGCTGGATAGGGAACAAGTCAGACATGTCTTTTCCACCATACTTGAGCACGTCCTTGGTCGGAACAACTGAGGGGTAATGGCCTGGAGCAAAACTTGTCAAGTCGAAAATAACACCACGAATGGAACCATACGTTTTTTCTGGATTTGAATTGAATGAAAAGCCCAGCAACTCTTCTGGACTCAGCACGTTTTGAGTGGGGCAGACGAGAACAGGGAAACCAACCAGGAAAAGAATAACACAGCCACAGGCAAACCAGATGAGCATATTGATGGCCAGCTTTTCACGCCAGGCCATGCGAACATCTTTACGAGGCATTTTGCCAAGGAACTTAATGAAAAAGTCGGGAATCCAGCCAGTCAGCAGCCACACCAAGAAAACCCAGAAACGGCGCGCTTTGGTAACTTGCACAATGTCCACTTGGTCTTCTTCGCTCTCGCCTACATCCTTGGCATGAATGAATGCCTCCTTGTTGACGGAGTTACTGTCCTTGAACCTAAACATGTCACCCCCAGTACCGCCCAGCGACTTTGTGTCAGCATCATAGTAGAAGCCGTCACCTTCGCCGTAAGGGACATATGGCATGTTTCCAGCATCCATGTATCGCTGATTGGCGGACTCTACAAACGACATGTTAGGATCGACTAGTTGGAGCCATGCAAACTCGGACAGGAAAACACCAGACAAACCGTATCTGGCATCACGCTCTGACCACCCCTTGGTTTGAATGAGCTTGATGGCATGGTCACGCTCACTGACGCCAACACCAGGGTCTTCTACGCCTCCATCAGCACTAGAGTATCGGATAAACTCGTTGAACGGCAAAAAGACGCTGAAATCGGTCTTCTTTACGCGCTGAGCCATTTCAGGGATACCAAACGCTTTAATCTGCTGGCGAACACAGCGGGCATCAATGTTTTTCGACTGACGTCTGTCATTAGGTTTTAGACAAAGCACAAATGAAGGATTGGCACTGTCAAACGAGTCAAGTAGGTTGTCAATCGCCATTACAAACTGACCACACGCGTTGCTCTTAGAACTAAGCTTCTTCTTCTTGGGCTTTTCAGTGTGCTTGTAGGAAGCGTTTCTGCGGACTGTAGAAGGAGCTCGGAGGGGCTTAGAAGACAAATGGGCACGTACCACAGTGCCTTCAGAGCCAGACTTGGAGTCTACAACGGCACTTGAACTGAACACAGCTTGCAAAAAATCAGAGGAAGAAGAAGAAGTGAAAAGGTTAATAATGTCACCAGAAATGACCTCAGAGTTGGAGCTGAGCAAACCCTCATCAATAATGTACTCGACCTCACCCGCGAAATGGCGCACAGTGAAAGAGCGAGGAGAAGAGACAGCATCGAGGGAGGGGTTCTTGTCATAGCGTTTGCGGAAAGTCTCCATGAGCGCCTGATCGGTCTTTTCACGACGAGAGTAGTCATCAATGACAGATAGAGCACCCAGAGAATGTCTAAACAGGGTTCGAACAGTGTCAGAGTTGTCAAAGTACTCGGAAAGAGGAGCCGTTACTTCTTCGCTGACGAACTTTTCAACTGGGTGCTCATAGTACGACTTGAGAAGGTAGTTGTACAAAATTTCGTTTGCAGAATTGTGCAGGAGCTTGTCAATCGTGGGAACAGACGACGAAGTGTTGAACCCAGGGAAATCAACAATGGAGATAGTATTGTCGACAATTGATTGCAAAGCGCCAATTTGATTGTTTCGGTCTTGCGACAAGTTGGAATTGATCTGCTCCATGATCCACATAAACAAGAGCGTGTACAGGGCCCTAGCCAGCTCGTCGGCATTTTCCCGGGCGCCCTTTTGATCCAATACGAGAGTGACACGGTCAGTCTTGATGTATACGGTTTTGTAACTCAGCGCGTTTTCTAACAGATTGGATCGGACACCAAGGAAACTAGCAATAAACTCCAGGGTTTCTACATTGTCGACTAGGGCAGAAGGGCCGCTCGTTCCATCGGATCCAGTAGATCTGAAGGTAAGCTGACCAATGTGGATGATGGCAGCAAGGACCTGGCAAATATTGGCAATATCAGCACGCGAAAACTCAAGAGCTTTCAAAGAAGCCTTCAGCTGTGAGAACTTGTATTTGTCGTCAATACCCACCCGTAATTGGGCGTGATGACCGAGATACTTGTACCGAGCAGAGGTCAAATCGGCCAAAGCCAGGTGCTCACGCTCCGAGTCGGCCACACCGGCAATCAGGTAGTAAAAGACATGAAAATTTCGTTCTGCAGTTGGGACTTTGCAAATTCGCGAGCGTTCCAGTCTGTAGTCCATGATGTTGGCGCCAATCAGGGTGGCATCCCTTCCGTACTGGAGTTCCAAGACGTGACCAGCACGGGAAGCAGTTAGACTGGTCATGGACTTTGTCGTTGTAAATGCTGCAAACACAGTATCTGCATGCTTGATTTTGCTGGAAAGGGGGTTGTTCGACAGGGCTGGACTGTTGTTAGTATTGTTTTGTTTTGGTGCCTGCGTAATGAGAAAATGAAAAAAAACAAACAAGACTTACTTAGCAGATGCGAGACAAGACAGTTCCTGAATTCAGTCTTTCCAGATCCTGTTTCACCAAGAAAAATAAGAGCTTGGTTCTCGCCTCGTTTACAGAGACGGTTGTAAATGCGGGCGGCGAGATCTTTGAAAACGAGTTCCTGGTTGACATCTAGGGGCTCGTTTGTGTTGAGGGCGACTAGTGTTCCCGACGAGATGGTGACATAGGGCATGCCCTGTAGAAACCGCGAAGCGACATGCGAGGTGATGTTGTGGTCGGTCAAAGAACCAACAGGGAGAAGGGTAATATCGCTCGTTTGAGCTTGAGCTTGGTGACCCATGATGAAGGAAGTAGAGCTACGCCTTGGTGATATGGACTAAAGGCTCAAGCACGAGGGGAGGAGGAGAGAGTTAAATGACGGACAAAGCGAGATTATAGAACGAACGAAGCTTTCGGCTAGTTAAATGCAAAATAAAAAAGCGAATCGACGATGGAGAGAGAAGGGAGGAAAGAAGGTTTTAATTAATTTTTTTTTGCAAGACCAAAGTTGAGGTGCTGTTAAAAAGGAAAGCTTAAAATACTAAAAATAAACAACTGAAGAAAAAAAAAAAAAAAAAATCAAAACATCCCAAAAAACGCGCGTCCATGGGAAACCTAGTCAAAACGTAAGTTTCAGCACAGCCAACGTAAAACAAGGTCTATCTGAATTAAACCAACAACTCATGTATCATCAGCATGAACAGGATGAAACATGGCTTCTGGAGTTTGCTGAACTTAAGAGCTTGTTGAGGGTCTTAGATAATTTACGATCAGTTGAAGAAGGTAAAAAATAATTGAAAATGTGACGCTTGCTAGTTCTGACATGCGAAGTTCTGTGCTCTAATGTGATCTACTTAACCTGCAAAGTGCTGTATTAAATTTGTCTGGGGATTCGCTTGCCAGGGTTTCAAAGAGTCAAGAAGCATTTAAACATGACGAAAAAGTATGATACTTTTGCTGCAGGAGTCTGCTAGGATGGATGGGCCTTGGGTGCGTTGGGTTACAAATATCTGCACAGAGGACCTCCTGTATTGGAGCACAGTTAAATCCATCTGAACACACATCAAGAACTAACTCATTGGAAACTGTATGAAACAAAAAGCGTTTTCACCTGGTCGGTTGCAAGTGAGTGCCTCTGGCAATCTCAGCAAGATTAAACCAGCCCGCATGAACCTGGATATGGACAAAAATGCCACTGCGCCTTTCTATAACTACTATCCACAACAACCACTTTCTGATATTGTTTCTCTACGCAGTCGTCGTCGTTTGGCGTTCTGGCCAGGACTCCAGGGCCCTCTTTGATCCCTCAACGGCGGCACTTTGGTCCTAAAGCTGATGAAAAACGGCTCATCTCTATGGAAACTTTGATAGAAAAACTAAAATCACCTAAAAAGGCAGTTAAAAATCTCTTTTTATAGCAACTGCCATAGTGAAATTAAAATAAACATTCAAGTAAAAAGAAATTTACACTATTGAACCCTCTCGTGCTGGTTCATGGCTCACTCAGATGGCATGGCATGGCATGGATGGCCTGGTCTTTCATTTGTACCAGAAATGATTTTGTACTTGGTGGTTACTCAGTTAATATGCTATAAATAATCTTGTTTAAACATTGAATTAAAATAGATTTGCGCCCGCTGGTCTCTTCCTCTTCTCTTCATCTTGTCAGTTCACTCTCTTTTCTCTCTTCAAGTCATTCTGCCGTAAGAGATCTGATCTCTTTGTTCAGCCGATATATCTGCAAACCTTAAGCTCAACAACCGGCCCAGCTTAACCCAACCATTCAGGAACAGATTTCGCAATTGAACTTACCTTCGCAATGGACGCTCCGTCTCTCGCCAGCGCCTCGCCGGCCATATCCACCTCATCCCTCATTGCCACTTTGCATCAGACTTTTTCGCTTTCCCAGTTGCGATCTCTGCGCCTCGACTCCTCCTCCATCCTGGTCTTTGGCCCTAACATTGAAGAGTCTTATATTGTCGGGGTCTGGGATCACGCCCACCGCCGCTCCGAGGATCAAACTGTTGTTGTTCTGTAAGTTGTTTTGAGTCTTCATTCCTACTGTGCTAGTGCGTGCCAAAGCTAACCTGCCTTAGTCCAACCCACAATGCAGCATCCACCTCCTTCTTCTCCACTGTATCCGCATTCCCACACGTAGACCCGGCGGTGCTGCAGACTTTGAACGTAATTACCCCATTCTTGACGGCCTTGTCGCCTGAGAACCTGTCGAGTCGTTTCCATAATGGCCTTAGCGTCGCTTTCTCTCTAAACTCTTCGGGGTACATTTTGTCTACCAGAATCAACGTGGCCAAAAACCCAATTGCAAACTTTGACCAGCTGCTCAAACTGCCTGCGGCATCTTTTAACAGGGCCTTTGACGTCTTTTATCATTTGCTTCTGTCGGAAGAGTCTAAGCAGCATGGAAACTACCTTTCCCTCAAGACGCCCGAAGAATACGATCTGCTTAAAAAATCCGGTACCTATACTCTCCCGAATTGGGTTATCTTTTCTGACGACTTTGCCCTCGCCACGGACTGGACTAACGCTCTGCGTCAATGCAACATCAAAGGCGCAAACCTTCGTGGTATCCTTTCGACTCTCTCAGGTATTTTGCTACTAGGCAACTCGGAAAATTCCACTGACGTTGCTGAGGGTGCATCACTCATTGGTATTGATCCTAGCACGTTCAAGCGTTATTCCATTGAAGAACTCATTTCGTCGTCATACGTTGCGCTCATTGAAAACGTTGTGGGCGAGCTAAACAAGTTTTTGGCAGCCTTTGACGTCAAACCAGCCGAGTCCGAGGACAACAAGGAGACTCAAGATGATCCCAGTGAAGTCGTCTCAGTTGTCACCATAGTCGAGGGCAGCATGGATGTCCATCGCAAGTCACTGCTCAAGAACGTTTTTGACGACTCGACGGGTATCAATAGTGAACTTAAGGAGGACAGCGTAAAAATTCCCAAATCCCCTGCAGTCGTCACGAGATCAATTTCCAAACTCTACGCCAAACCAGCACCGCGCGATACTGTAATTCCAGATTTCAGAACTCTGCTCAATGAGTCGATTTCGTACCTTGGCAAAACGCCAGCCAACCGTGATGATGACGAACATAACCCACTGGATCTGGATACTTTGATTACTGCTAGCAGACTATGGAGCATTCTCAATTTGACGCCCTCGCCAGACGCTCTGTCACTCTCGCAGGATACCTGGTCTAGTCAGATTGTTTCTGCCCAGGTTCGTGAATCATTTGTGACTGAGTGGGCTCATAAGAGAAGCACAATTGACTTCACGGCCGATTTCGATTTCTATGAGTTTCTAGAAAAGTATTCAGCCATTCTGCCATCCAACGTCGGCGTGTTCAATCTAGGCGAATGGGCCAAGTCAGAAAAACAATGGAGCACCGCTGAATTCTTTTGCGGATCAGCGAGAATCTGGTTGTCTGAGCATGTTTGGCGAGATTTGGAAATCGGTCTGGACAACATTCTTGGAGGGTCCCGCAGCATGCTCCAGCAGCAGCATCCACAGCCAAACATGTCAACCCTTTCTATGTATCACCAGCAAGACACATACAGCGCCTATGCGCCAAGCGAGTATCAGCAGCCAGCACCGCAAATGGCGGCGACGAGACCTTCAACCTCGCACTTTTCGCAAGCTCCACCGCAGACTAGTTCTCCTCAGCAGTATAACACTTCTCTACAGCAGTATAACAGTCCTCCCCAGCAGTACGGCCCGCAATTCAACTCTTCGAATATCAAGGAGAGTAAGAGTCTCATGAGTAACAAGGCGGAAAGTGAGGAGGAAACAGAGACTGAGCTTGAGGAGGAAGACTATGTTGACCATAACCAGTACTACGCCAGCGACTACAAGGAAGACATTGAAAAGGAAGCCGGTGGCCGCCCTATCGAGGTTATTCCCATGACAAGAGACAGAAAGATTTGGGTGCTTGTTGTTTGGGCGTGTACTTTCTGGGTTCCTAGTCCTCTACTGCGATACATTGGGGGTATGAAACGACCAGATATCCGCATGGCCTGGCGCGAGAAAGTGGTTATTTTTGTATTTATTGCCCTGCTCAATATGTTTATCATCTTCTACATGATTTTTCTGGGTAAGATCATTTGTCCTGATTTCAGCAAGGTGTGGGATATCAACGAGGTGTCTGAGCATAATACGAATAAAGACTACTTTGTAGCTATCCAGGGCAAAGTTTACGACTTGACCAAGTTCCACCGTATTCAACATTCCGACAGCAACATTCTGACGACCAACCAGGTTATGATGCAGTTTGCAGGACTTGATCTTACAAACTACTTTGTACCTCCCTTGACTGTGGCCTGCAGCGGGTTGGTTGACGACGAGTCCTTTAAAATGACGCTGAACGCGACATTAGACTTTCCTGAAGGTGACCATACTAGTGGCACGTTTTTTGTCCCTTCTCCAACTACGGCTCTGCACAACTACTCTTGGTACGACGAAGTATTCAGCCCTAGCATTAAGCGGTTTTACAAGGGCGCTCTTGTCGTCAAGACAGGTGATATTAAGAAACAAGCCGAGTCTCAAGGCCGCCCTTGGGCCATCATCAACAACAAGGTTTACGATCTCACGAACTACGTTGCAACTATGAAACTGTATCCGCCCAGCTACAGCCCCGTGTACGCCAAGTTTTCGTTTTTGGATTCGGAACTGTTTGACTTGTTTCAGACCAGTGCGGGAACGGATATTACGCAAGCCGTCAACGACTTGGGCTGGGACAGACAGACCAAGATTAACAACCTGAACTGTTTGAACAATGTATTTTTGGCGGGCGAAACAGATTTCAGATACTCGAATCGGTGTCAACTTTCCAACATCATTCTGCTGAGTATTGCTGTAGCCCTTTCCTCAGTTACGCTCATTAAGTTTGTTGCTTCCTTGCAGTTTGGCAGCAAGCCCAATCCAGCCCTCCAAGATAAGTTTGTCATTTGCCAGGTTCCATGTTACACAGAAGATGAAAGTGCCATTCGCAAGGCAGTCGATTCCTTGACCTCCCTGAAATACGATAACCGCCGCAAGCTAATGGTTGTTATTTGCGATGGTAACATTGTGGGTGGTGGTAACGACAAGCCCACTCCGCGTATTGTGCTTGATATCTTTGGCGTTGATCCCAAGGTTGACCCGCCTGCGCTGCCCTTCCACAGCGTTGGTGAGGGCATGGCGCAGCTCAACTACGGCAAAGTCTACTCTGGCCTTTACGAATTTGAGGGTAACGTTGTACCCTTCATGGTTATTGTCAAAATCGGACGTCCCAACGAAAGCGTCAAACCCGGAAACCGAGGCAAACGTGATTCGCAAATCCTGCTCATGAACTTTTTAAATCACGTCCATTACCAGCGGCCCATGTCGCCCCTTGAGCTTGAAATGTTCCATCATATCAATAATGTAATTGGCGTGGACCCTGAATTGTACGAGTACCTGTTCATGGTGGATGCTGATACATCTGTGGCGGATGACTCTCTGAACCGCCTAGTGGCGGCATGTAGTAAGGACAGCAGAATTGCTGGTATCTGCGGTGAAACAGGATTGATGAACGAGGAAAAGACTTTGGCTACCATGATCCAGGTCTACGAATATTACATTTCACATCACTTGACCAAGGCGTTTGAGAGTATCTTTGGCTCTGTCACCTGTCTGCCTGGCTGTTTCTCGATGTACCGTTTGCGCACTGTCAAAAAGGCCAAGCCGTTGATTATTGCCGATTGCATTATTGAAGACTACTCTGTTGGTATCGTTGACACTCTACACAAGAAGAATTTGTTCTCGCTTGGTGAAGATCGATACTTGACTACTCTCATGTCCAAATACTTTTCCAAGATGAAGTACACGTTCATTCCCGATGCTCATGCTTATACTGAAGCCCCTGAAGAGTTCCACGTACTTCTGTCACAGCGCCGTCGTTGGATTAACTCTACTGTGCACAACCTGGCCGAGCTAATGAAATTGAAAAACATGTGCGGTTTCTGTTGTGTTAGTATGCGTATGGTTGTGTTTGTGGATCTAGTTGGTACACTCATGCTTCCCTCTGTCTGTGTCTACCTAGGTTACCTGATCTACATTATTGCTTCCAGGTCCGCGCCTTTCCCGCTGATTTCAGTCATTATGATTGCCGTCGTCTACGGTCTGCAAGCCTTAGTCTTTTTGCTCCGAAAGCAGTGGCAGCACATTTTCTGGATGATTATCTACGTTGCCGCATACCCCATCCATTCTTTTCTACTACCCATTTACTCATTCTGGAATATGGACAATTTCTCTTGGGGTAACACTCGAGTTGTCGTAGGCGAAAAGGATGGCAAGCAAATCGTGGCTGTTGACGATGAAGGCTTTGACCCTGCTTCTATTCCCATGGAACCCTGGAAATCTTACGCTACGCGAAACGGCCTCGAGGGTGTCGACCGCCAAATCATGTTTGACGACTACCACGGCCGCATCGACAACATCACCGGCGTCCACACTGAGATGCAGGACTGGGCCAACATTAAGCCGCGCGGTCACATGAACGCCCTATACTCAGAAGAGGCTGCTCGTCTCATGAGCGTGCGTGCGCAGTCCATGTACTCTATGGCCACAGGACTTGGCGGGCCCCCTGGCAACAGCGCTGAAATCCACAGCACTCATCCTTACTCAAGACCAGCAAGCCAGCCGTTTGGCCATTTCTCGCAGGACATGGTCAACTCTGCTTCTACTACAGCGGGAGGTGCAGCTGGTGCTCCTAGTGCTGCTGCCGCGAGCCAGCGGCATATGAGCATGGGCACCATTGTTGCAGGCGCGGGCGGTGCACCGGGTCCAGTCGGCACTCCTGTCACTGCGCCGCCCAGCGCGCCGATTGATACCGAGCGCGAGGCCACAATAATTGAGGTCATCAGTCGGGTTCTACGCGAGTCTGATTTAGAAAACATGACAAAACGTCAGCTAAGAGATAAAGTTGAGGATGTCATGGGAATGACTTTCACTGGTGCGCACATTGTATATGTGGACGGTTTGATTGATCAAGAGCTAGAAAAGCTTGATGAGGAGGACGACGAGAACTAACTGAGAGCATTTTGAATTCAAGACAGTCAAGAATTTGTGGTTGTTATAAATTGGATTGTTGCTTGCTATTTTATACATTGTGTGTCTATATTTTGTTATAATTTATTGGTTTTGGAAATAAAAAAGATTGTTGCATTTCATTTAAAAGTCAATATTTCAATAATTCAGTGGTTTCACAGCTCGTCAATGGCTTTGAAGTAAGTTGTTTCGCACTTCGTCTATCTCTTGCAATGATCTCAATAATTAATGATCTGATACTCTAACCGCACACGTGACTTTTTTCTTAAAATCCCATCGGCTACATCGAACTTCATACATTTCTCTACAGGTCAATTAACCCTCTCCAAGCCTAAGCCACTGTGCCATACCCTTGTTCGCTCACTGATTTATTCATTTCTTTGCATTTTTCCATAACAGATGTATTACCGGCCAGCTTACAACCTGGCACGGCCAATCAGCCAAGCACAGTGTACCTCGCTGCGCCCTTGGAGTCAAGCTATGGTCCCTGCTCTTCACAGACACTCTGCCCCGCTATGGATACAACTCAGACACGAGCGGTATTACTATAAACCTTCAACTTCAGCACATAAACATGACCGGCGGCCAGCAGCGTTGGAGCCGGTGTCAGAGTCGACCGTAGAATTAGAACCGCTGCCTGGATCGGAATCGATGGTCGACGCTCAGGACAGACGCAAGATAGCTCAGCTTGCACAAACATTTGAAAGGTGAGAATTAAAAATAGCAAAGCATGAGCTTTTTCAAACGTTCCTTGATATTTAAAGATCAGTCTTTCTTCATTGTGTGGCTATAAGACTAACTCTGAAATGTAGAATCAACAACTACAGTTCTCACAACACAACAGCATTGTCACCAGAATCTGACAAATTGAATCAATTTGATATATCAGAGGTAATGGGCACGCGCAAATTGAATCAATTTGATATATCAGAGGTAATGGGCACGGGGGATCCTATCCAAGAGGCCGAATGGACTCGTCTTTTTGAGCACCTACAATCCAACAGAGGCCTAGTTTATCTTAGCAAACAGAGCACATCAAGCGATCCGGACAGTCCTAATACCTCATCTGCGATTGTTAAGAACAGTGCTGGTACAGAGAAATCATTAGATCAAAGGCAAAATCACAGAAAGAAACAGTTTGGAGGGAGCAAGGAAGAGCTGGATAACGAGATTGTGTGATGATTTCAGCAACCAACGATTGCATATATACGAAGGGGTAACCGACAAAGCTGTAGATTCTAATCTAGATTATGCCTAATGTACATAGTAGAATGGTATTGTTGCGGTGGGGGAGAAAAAACTTGTAGGCTATTGTGACTTGTGAATACTTGTCAGTTCAGCAACATGTTACCGTTGAAACAATTCAATCTCAGTCCGACCAATGAGAATCTGACTCAATCCATTTAAACCTTGAGCCAAACTCTTAAAGAATTAGCAAGAAAATCCGAGAACTAGTTAGGAAGCCAAAAAGATGGGCTCAACCGGGAATTGAACCCGGGACCTCTCGCAAACGTGCTTAGATTAACCCTAAGCGAGAATTATACCACTAAACCATCGAGCCGACTTTTCTGAGTGGTAAGATATGAGATGCACATACTAGGATTCATTACTTATGAGCGGGTAAGGGTTACTAGAATTTATTATCAGGTGCTCTCTTGAAGAATAGAGAGACCAACGAACCACCAACCGAAGGAAGGACTGGGATATCAGTCTAGGGATTAGTAGAACCTATATTAGTCTAACCAATATACCTGTTACTAGAGAGAGCCTTCCTTTAACTAAGTTACAGTAGCGCTTCCTCACCCACAAGCTGTTAGGCTTGTGGGGCGCACCCACTTTGAGAGTAACGCACAGACGAATCTTTACACTGAGAACGAATAATTTTGCTAGATATCAGAGGTAAAAGCTGTTACAAGAACAAACTATAAATGCAGGCTTTTTTTTTTTTTGGAACACCTCGAACAATCTAGCGCCATTGCCTGCCTGAGAATTTTCAAAGCCGTGACATCGCGTTACTTAGTATTATTGTCTGTATCAGACCAGTATATAGAACATGTCTTCTTCGATGTTTATTACATAGGACGTTAAATTGATTATCTATCTACCTCGAACAAGCCCAAATTAATTCCTAGAGTTCTTTTTCTTACCAGAGACAGTGCTGGTTCAAAAGCTAGTGAAACGGAAGGTAGAAGATGTCTGGATTAGCGAATCTGAGATAGAGTCAATATTTCTTGGGCAAGAACAAAAAAAGGGTGTTAGCAAGTGCCATAACTTTGCGTTACTTACTGCTGTCGTCTGTATCAAACCAATATATAGAATGTTTTCTTGGATGTTTATTACATAGAACGTTAAATTGATTATAGTATACTATACTACAACTACAAGAGAAAGGGAAGAGGTCTCAGAAACCCTTCACCTTATTGATCAAATCATTTTTCTTGTCATATTACTCTGAAAATTAGAATCGCCTGCAAATACATTTGCTATACTTGAAGAATAAGAACTGCGAAATTCGCAACACGTCCCACACTTCCGTGTGAATAATGCCTCCTCTTCTTTTTTTTTGTCTTTTCTCTAATTTCATTCAAAATAACATATGCTGTAATCTTTTGTCAAGTTGTTGTGTTTTGTAAAAGTGTGAAATCAACTGAAATTGCAAAACGCTTCCTTCAAACTCTTGGAGCCCTGTTGCAAGGCGGCAAACCTGAGCTTTTCCAAATTCTATCCCGTTCAGTTTTTAATACACCTGTCTTTTTGAATAGTCACAAATTTAACAGCCATCTGCTTTTTACTGAAGAGTAGCTCCGCTAGATGACCAACTTTTTATAGGTTGGAGAGAACCATTCTGGGCACTCGAGTTTTTTGCTTGAGAGACAATGGAGAAAACCATGAAATCTGGTCGCGCCAAATAGGAACTTGGCTTTCCACTTGTTTCACTGTGAAATACACTTGTTTTTCTGATCCATAGCTTAGCTTAGCCATTGCACAAATCACATGGTGAAGGTACAAATATCACCAAAACATGGTCTTTAGTAATGTCAGATCAAATATTGAGAAAACTTTTGCTAAAAAATTGACGCAATTGCCGTCTCATTGGCCTTAAAGTTGACGACTTACTTTTAAGGCAGGTTGACATGTTGGAAGCTAAGGAAGACAGGTTAAAAGGGGCGCTTTTGACAAAGTTGCTTATTTCTTTACCAATAAGATGGTTGATCTATTTAATTATCTACAACAAATGCTTATGATTTTTTGAGTTTTGAGACTTGCAGTTTCATAAAGAAAGCAAATCTACTGAACTGCAATAATAGTTGACTAGAATGACTATCGGATAACTATGAACCTCGCTTCCCCAGATTTTTTATCATCATGCTGTTACCCAGATCATTCAACAGAAAAACCCGCATTGCAAAAAGTTAATCCTTTCTTCACAAATCCGAATCAGCCTTGTACTGTTTCACGCCTTGAATTGATCCCCGCTTATACTTGATTATCTTGGGATCACAAACAATTACATATAGACCTTGGTTATAGATCCAATTTTTACGTAATACAAATCCCCCAACCCATCTCCACACATCCGACAAGACTCCATTGGAACTCCGGAGTACGAACATGAACCACCAATTAACTTTTTTCAATCTCTTTTATTAATACATTTTGCAGTTTCACCAGGGTGACGGTATTTTAGACGAGAATATTTCTGCGTCAAGGAAGTATGCAAAGCGCTGGTGACAAAAATTGACAGGACAATACAACCGAACCTTCTGTCAGCGAACCCCCAATCTTGCTTGGCATTCGGTAAAAGCACTGACCTAGAGCCCCACTGATTGAGTATTTCAAGATCTTGACTCTATTTGTGTTTCTAGCACAGTCGAGACCTACCTTTATACCATGTCTTCAAGTGAACCATATCCTGTCGGGTCGGCAACTGACGCTGGGGGCGGGCCGCGCTACGAATCGCAGAGTAACGCCAAGCAGGAACCTCCCAGGCCAACATGTAAACCACCTTTACGAACGTCGCTGACCAAAATGGACTCGCTGATGACGACCAAAGATATGGAAATGGCTTCATCAGCACGGGACAGCGCTGCTGTCCAAGACCAGTATAAGAAGGATGCCATGAAGCGGCGATCCCCAAGCATATCAGGGGCACCGCTCAAGCACCATAAGATCAGTTGCAGCTCGTCGGTGTCCGCGGCCGGCAGAGTGGCCGAGTCAGCCGCGTACCGAGCGCGGCCAGTCCGGTCGTGCACGCATTGCAGACAGCAGAAAATCAAGTGCAACGCCTTGGACACCTTCCCCGCGCCGTGTACAAGGTGCGCGAAAATGGACCGCAAATGTATGATAGACCCATCGTTCCGCCCTCAAAAGGGTGGCCAGGTCCAGTTGCTCAGAGCTGACATATCATCGCTCAAGCAGCAGCTGGCGGCGCTGCAGGGGAAGCCGACGGACTCGCCCGACTCGACAGTTGAGTCGCTATCGCCCACACATTCGGCCTTTGACCAGGCGTCGTCCCCAGAAACGCAGCGCCCCAAGTTCACTTCAGGTATGGTTTTTTTTTTTTTTTTTTTTTTTATTGATGTCCCGATTTTTAGTGCTAATATTGTAGGATCGCCGGAGTCGCCGCAGAATCTCGGATTTGCGTCTGTCAACAAGCCTATGAAGCCCTTTTCAACCGACATTGACAGCAATTCACGGGTGCTATCGGGCGACTCGCTGCCAAACAAACACCACAATCCACAGTCATTTCGAGGTTCGACGATCGCCAATCCTGAGTTGCAAAAATCCCCCTTGTTTATGGCCATCTCCCCCGAAATTGTGCACAGAGCGGTTCCTATCTCGTCGATCTTGCATAACCCAAGCAGCCCGCCTGTCATTGATACAAACAGGCCCGGCGACAAGATTCCAGATGATAACATTCACTCATCGCGACAGGCGTCATCGTCGGCGCACTCTGTGGAAACGACCGGCTACATTATGGGCGACGTCATGCTGTCGTACGACCAGGCCGAGGAGCTGCACCAGCGGTTCATGACGCAGTATTTGCCATTTTTGCCAATCATCCAGTCCAACTCGGCGGCAGAGCTGTACAGGCAGTCGCAGCTGTTGTTCTGGACAGTATGCATGACCGCATCGCTCTCAGAGCCGGTTCCGACCCTGTACAACAGTCTGTGCTCGCTCATCAAGCAGCTCGCAATCGAAACGTGCTGGATTCAGACCCCACGATCCACGCACATTGTGCAAGCATTGCTGATTCTGGGCAACTGGCCGCTTCCGAACGAAAAGGTGCTCGACGACTGCTCGTACCGATTCATCACTCTTGCCAAGTCGCTGGCCATGCAGCTAGGTTTGCATCGCGGAAAGTTCATTTACGAATTTTCGCGCACGCAGGTCAGTCTGCCCGATGCCGAGAAGTGGCGCACAAGAACATGGATTGCGATTTTCATAGCCGAGCAGGTGTGGTGCGCGAACCTGGGGCTGCCGCCCAACATGCCGATGGACTATCTGCTGGAGGAGAGCAGGACGGACACGAGCCTGCCTAGCTCGTTCCGGTGTATGGCGAGCCTGGCCATGTTCTGCTCGAAACTGGTGAATCTACTGGGATCGAGCGTGAGCTCGCCGGACGGAACGTTGGAGCCAAAGTACAGGTTTTCGACGCTGGGAATCTTGGAGCAGGAGCTGGACCGGCTGGTCGCCGAGCTGGACACCGAAGATGGTAAGTTTTTTTGTTTTTTTTTTTTTTTTTGACGGTTGGATTGAGTAAAATGCTAACAATGTAGTGTCGGTGGAGATTTACTATCTTTACATTAAAATGATGATTTGCGTGTTTTCGTTCTTGCCAGAGACGCCGTTGCAAGATCAGGCAATCTACATTATCAAGGCGTACCATGCCGCCACGCGCGTTGTGACTCTGTTCAGTGGGCTTGCTGATCAACGACGCATCATAGAGTACCCTATATACATTCGGCAGCCAGTGAGCTTGGCCTCATTCATTCTGTTCCGTCTGCACTTGTCGCCGCTGCTGCTTCCGCAGTACGTTGAAAGCTGCCGGCAGTCCGTTGTGACTGTGCACCGGCTGCACCGCAACATGCTGACCGCGTGGAAGGACGTCGAGAACGATATTTCGAGAACAGCCAAAGTTCTGGAAAAACTCAACTTTGTCATCATCACCCACCCTGAGCTGTTCACCAAAGCGCCGGGCATTATTACAAGAATGAGGTCTCATTTGACAGCGTCCTTGTTCTACGAGCTCATCTGGGCCATCCACGAGGCGCGGCGGCGCGGCGGGATCGGGTCTTCTTCTACTCATGCTGCTGCGTTTGTGGCTGCTGCGGCTGCTGCCGCCGCTGACCCCAACAGCCCCAAGCCCAACACGCCATACTTTCAGCCGGCGCCCCTGAGTGCTGCACCGGGGTCCCATGTCACGGACTCAGTGCCACCGTTGCCTTTCTATAATCAGATCACGAAAGATGATTTTACGACAACAACGACGACAACGCCGAACGGGACGACGGTGACGACGCTGGTGCCGACCAACAACAGTGGAGCTGGCGCCAAGTCATTCCAGGGGTCCTCCAATACCAGCTCGACGCCAACTCAGGGGCTCCCCCAGGCAGCGGCTGGGACTGCCCCGGGGCAGGACTTTGCGGGACCTTTACAAAGTGCGCTGTCGCGCATCCAGTCTGAATCAATACTAAGCGGTGGAGACCCGCGGTCGCCCGGCCGGCGGGACTCTAAATCAGCGCCAAACGGCGGGATGCTGCCGCCTGGCCTTGGTAATGGCTACGGCGGCAACGGCGGCAACGGCACTACGAACGGGGGTGCTGCTGAGGTTGAGACCTCGAACGGGAGTGGGAACGGCATAATTCCGTTTTACGATTCGACGGGCAGTTCTACGGACCCGTTGCATTTGGACACACTAATCCAGGGCATTGACTGGATGGACCCCAAGGGAGATGATTTGCTGGGGTGGATGGACAACTACGATTTCAATATTTGAGAAATGAAATGTATTTATTTTTTTTTTTAATCAAGGTCTTTTGTAACGACTAAATTAGATTTTTGTCTACATGTATACTATAGATGCTTTGAAACAATTATTAAACAAAAGAATTGATTTATAAATATATAAAGCAGAGTTGTAACTATCTCATGCGCTGCCCGATCTTGCTCTGCCAGCCCTCTGCTCTCTCAAAGCCGTTGGCGCTGGACTGGTAATCCATAAACGCCTTCATGATTTTATCCCTCGAGGTTTCCACAAACGGGCCATGCTGAACTATTGGCTGGTCCAGAATCTGCCCCGCAATCACCGCGACCCGCGTGTCGCCGTTTGCAGACTCCGGCACCTCGAACTCAACGCCCTCGCCCTCGGTACTGAAAAACACGCTCGAGTGCTGCGGGTACTCCTTGCCCTGGATCGTCACGGCGCCCGCCATGACGTACAAGAAGGAGTTGAAGCCCGCGGGGATGGCCTGCTGGACCTGCCCGCCGGGCTTGACAAACATGTCGAGCAACCAGACGGGGGTGTAGGCCAGGTCGCGCACGGAGTCAACGCCGTAGGAGTTGCCCGAGATGACTTTGACCGTGACCTTGTCGTTGGGCGTGGCGACGGGGATGTCCTTGCTGCGAAGGTCTCTGTACCTAGGCTCGCAGGCCTTCAGCTCCTTGGGGAGGTCCACCCACAGCTGCAGACCCTCGACCATTGTGATGGAGCCGTCCTTCTCTTTGTCAATGCGGGGCATTTCCGCGTGGACGACACCTCTGCCCGCGGTCATGAACTGGAGGTCGCCCGGCTCGAGGGTGCCGGCGGACCCTGTAAAGTCCTCGTGGTCAATTCTGCCCTTGATGAGGTAGGTGATGGTCTCCTGGCCGCGGTGGGGATGGTCCGGGAACCCTGCCTCGGGGCTGACGTTGAAGTGGTCCAGCATGAGAAACGGGGTGAAGTTGCGCATGTTCATGGTGCCGACGGATCGTCTGACCCTGGCGCCGACGCCCTCTGCCTGCTCAATGGCAGGGAAGGACTTGACAACTGCACGGGGAATGAATTTAGAAATAGAAGAAGCCACGGCTGACATTTGGTTGTTTTTGGTGCTTGTACTGTAGTTTTGTAGTTTGCTGGTTAGTATGGATGGTTGATATATGCTGAATGAAGATAGAGGAAAGAAAAAAGGGATTTTGGAAAAGTCGAGTCGAAACTTGGTCTTTTTATAACTGAGAATCAAGTCTCGGGAGTCTTCTAGAAGTGAGAAAGAAGAATTTTTTTTTTTCTCCGCATTGTGAAATGCAATGACAGCATGCAATGACAGTTAGTGATGGATTGGAAATGTTCAGCCGCGCGTTTTACTAAAAATCGTGTAAAATGACTAAAGCTTATCACTGGATCACGTGGTCTGTTAGTAAACTACCGATGGGAATGACAAACTTTTGTCATGGAGTTGACAAACTTTTGTCATGGAGTTGACATGATGACAAGATGGTTACATGATGGTGACAAACTGGTTGGTAAAACAAGCAGTTCAATTACGACGGTTTCATCATTGTTTTGGTATGTTGTCATCGTTATGAATTGTCAAGGCTGGAGAGATGAGTAGACTGATTTTAATTTACTCATGAGTTTACAAGTTACGAGAAAGCTTCAGCCTTTGCTCAGCCGTCCATATCTACGTGAGTCAATGCTCAACCTCAATCTTATAATTTTGAAAAAAAAAATC